>AUXI01000625.1:0-14963 GCA_000482105.1 Crithidia acanthocephali | reverse complement strand
TTTCTCATCTGGGAAGCGTCGGTGGTGGGGGCGACGTGCAACGTACGCAACGTTCAGACGCAGGCCGCAGTTCGTCAGGGAGAAGGGGCAGAACGGCAAGGCAGCAAAAGGCATCCACCACACCCGCAGCGCCGTCGTGACGTCGTGCCAGAAGTGACGTGCAGGCGACACCTCCACCCGCTGTCACACGTGGCACGTACGCACGGTGCAGCACAGTGCGATGAATCGACTCCACGCCCTCCAGAGAGCCGTGCCGTGGTCCTGCCGTGGTCGCGCGTCGACGTCAGACGCAGGAGCGTCGTCGTCACTTTCGTCATCGCTGCGCACGGTGCGTCGCGAAGGTGCTTCTGCGTGCGCAGACAAGGAGGCGGCATTCAGAAGTAGGTAGGAGGGACGGCACGAGTATCGTGAAGTGCTGGCACCGGTGCTGCGGGGGTTTTCACTTCGGCCCTTCGTCCTCAGCCTTTTGGCATCGTGGCGGGATGTGGATGAGAAGTGGACGCCTACGTGCGCAAAGGAGGAGGAGAACGAAGAGTTCGTACGCTGATCCTCATCGGCGCTGCCGTGTGCACGTCGGGTGGCGGACCGAAGTACGTGTCCGAGCACCGGCTCGTGGTCACCATTGGCCGGTGAGAGGCTCCTGCATGTCAGCCAGACTCGCAGTGACACAACTGCAGCGAGCGCGAGGGCCAGCAGCACGCTTGTCGCTGAAACGTGGCAGTGCTCCTCGATGGCCTGTGAGCCAGCAAGCATGGCAGAGAAATGAGAGAAGGGGGAGTTGGTGACCAAAAAGGCCCACAAGTGAGTTTTGTCGATACCTCAACCACACAGTGGTCACTGTGATCCAAATGGTTTATGTGGTCGTCGCTCGAAGCAGAGTTGACGAGCGTAAAAGTCAAAGGTGTGTGCAGTTTTGAAGAGAGAGAAAAGGAAAGTGGAGAGAGGTGAGGGGTGAGAAGACACTGCAGAGGCAGTCTCTACACTGTGCGTCCGTCGCTGAACTGTGTGTGTGGAAAGACCAGCGTGTTTATTGACGCTTCAGCCAAGTGCAGACACGTAAAAAAAAAAAAGAAGGGAAGGCGTTGCGTTTCTGGTGAGAGTCTCCGGCAAGATCCACACGATGGACCGCGACATAGCTCGTACATCTCCATGACGAAATCGACATACGCAACGCGCTTTTTCCAGTGTGTAAAAGCACTTTCGACAACAGAAACGGTGCTGCGCTTTTCTGGTGCACCTACTATTGCAGCACTTTTTTGAACGAAACAAAAGTACGAGCGTCATAGAAAAGAGAAGAAGACGTGTGAGAACGTTTTCAGAAGACAAAAAGAGTAAGAAAACGAAAAGAGCAAGGATAGGAAGCGGGAAAAGCACTCACACGCAATTGTTAATATAGACTTGAAAAAAAAAGGGAAAAGCCATTGAAACCACTTGAGTCATCACACACTAGCTTTGGATATATGTCGAGCACTCTTTTTGCTGCTGCTGGGACGCATTGTAGATCATATTTGGTAGCTTTTTATTGAGCGAATGAGGGAAAAAGTTGCTTTCATCTACGCAGCGAGAAAAAGCGGTGCCCGTAAAACAACAACAACACAAAAAGCAGCGTACCAGAAGAAGAGAAAGAGAAGGCATAAAGCAAACTTGATAAATACTAAGTACTAAGTTCTAATGATCTCTCTGATGTGGGATAGCAGTATAGTGAAATGATAAGAACCGTTGAAGACATACACAAAGAAAAAAAGAAACAGAGGTAGATGTTAACACAGGTTGAGCTGCTTTTCGGTGCAGATTTATGCTTACAACACAACTCTGCTAAAAGAAAAACGAGCAAGCAATGCAAAGCACATAACGGAGAGTTAAAAAAAGAGAAAAGGTAGCACGTGGCATCTGCGTAGCAGCGGAGTGGGCAGAAATCAAAAAAAGCTTCTTTCCGTGCGTGTGAAGCAGTGAATGTGAAGAGCACGAAGAAGAAAAGGTGAAGACAGAGAGAAAAAAAAACAGCTGTTCTCGTCGCTGCGACGTCATACTTGAGGCAATACCTGGTCCAGGTTGTAGTTGTAGTACTCGCCGTCCTCGTCCACCACCGCCACAGGCACCCACCGCCCTCGTCCATCCGTCAGCAGCGGTCGTGCCTTGCGGTCCGTCGAGAACCCAAGCGGCACACCAGCAGCCAGCGTGGGAACCACAGTAGCAGCGTCGGCGTCAGCGCCTCCCGTGAATGACTGGGACAGTGTGCTCTGCAGCTGATCTGGCATTGGCGTACTGTCGCGTGTGCCTCTGTGGAGGCGTCGTTGGCGGCGTGAGGGCAGCGGCTGTCGGAAGAGGTTGCGGCCCGTCAGCGCACGGCGGCGCCGCTCGATGCCCTCCAGCAGGCCCCACAACTCCTCCTGCTCCACCTGAAACTCTTCTTCCTCCTCGTCCGACAGATCCAGCAGCTCTGGCGTCCATTTCTCATCTGGGAAGCGGCGGTACTGCTGGTGGCTCAGTGGGTGCTCTGGCGGCCAGGTGCGCCGCTTGCACGGTCGTTGACCACAGCTGTCCAGAGACGAGGCTAGAGATGGGAGGAAGGAGAAGGGCATCCACAGTAGCCGCAACGCGACCGCACAGCTGCGGAGAAAGGCATTGGCACGCGCACCCACCACGCGCGGTCGCTGCAACAGGACGCACACAAAACGCCACTCTGAAATGCTGGCCCACGCTCCACGCAAGTACGTGCAACGCTCAGGTGCTGCAGGGTGGGAAGTCGGAAAACGGCTGCCCATCTCTCTTTCTCCCTCTTCACTGTCATCGTGCTCAAAGGACGGCCTGGAGGACGCAGGCAGCGGCGCCGAGTCTGCACGCAGGTAGGATGACAGACACGGGCACAGGAAAAGTCCACTCAGATCCCCACTGCACGCCGGTGCACTCTCTGCGTGCTCTTTTACACTCCTCGGATCTTGCGGACGCTTTGTTCGAACGGAAGGTCTGCGCACGGAGCAAACAGTAGGAGATAAGATCGTGTCTTGCTCGCCTACGTCGAGGTCGTCAGCTTCCACCGAGGACTCCACTACCCGTCCCAGCGCCGGCTCGTAGTTGCTGTCGGATGGGGGCAGGTTCCCGCACGTCCACCAGATGCGCAGCGCCACAACGGCCACCACGGCAAGCGTCAGGAGTGCATTTGACACCCACACCTGACACCGCTCATTCACCACCTCTCCATCGGCGAAGAAGGCAAAGAAGAGGTCTACGTCACACGCCGTCGATGTCAATGTGGTGCAAGTGCTCTCTGAACGGTGGCGGGAATTTTGGTGGCTGCACCACAAAACGTCTCGAAAGACAGTGCGCTAAACGTGCTCAACACATCACCAGAGAAGACTGGTCTCAACCGCTCGAGACTGCTTGAAAAAAAAAAAGCAAAAAAGAGAGAGAGAAAAAAAAGTTGAAAGCAATAAAGCTTGAAACAAGAGAGGTGGCGGAAACCAACCACGTTTGTGGCTTGCAATGTGAAGGACAGCAATGCACTGCAATATGGGATTTGGAAGGAGAGGGTAGCAAACAAGAAGGGAATAACTGGAGGGATGAGGTCAGCAGTTGCTACTGTCGTGTGTGTAGGAAGGAGGAATTGGACGGTCCAAAAGAGTGGTAGAGGAGACACAAAATCAACAACACTTTGAGAGGAAAAAAATGTCGAAAAGAAAAGTCAAGAGTTTGTGTCAACACGACTTATCATTTAATGAGTATTAGAGAACACTCAGCACGCTGTCGCACATCAATCGGTGTATCCACTAAAGATGTATGTAGCGACCCCCGACCAATCATCTGTTTTAGAAAAAAAAAAAAGGAGCGGCGGTGGTCTTTTATGATATTTTTCATTCGTTCTTCTAATCACTTAGTAGGCTTCTTTTGTAAGGTGAAACGTACAAGCATTGCACGTGCCATCATGAAAAAAACACAACACAGCACCTGCAAGACCAACACACGTGAGGGTGCACAAAAACAGTGTATAGTAGAATAAGGTAGCATTTCCCTTTTTTTTTCCTTTTGCAAGGGCTACGCATCGCTCTTCTTTAAAAAGAAGGAGTAGAACAGCCACAGCGCAGACACAATCAAGATGCCCTTGCGGATGTACTCCACCATGTCTGGCATCGTACGCTGCGAAGCATCCGCGTCACGCCACGGGAAGGTCTCTGCGTTTGGGTCCTTTGGCACCATGTCACGCCCACACTTCGCCACCAGCTTGCGCGGATTGCCGTTCTCGAACACCAGCAGCGTCGGGATACTCTTGAAGCTGTACTTCTTGCTCCACTTCCAGGACTGGGCCTTGGACTCTTCATAGGGCAGGCAGTAGTAGTCGCCGTGGGACTCCTTGAAGTAGTCCAGCATCTCCTTCTCCGAGTTGTCGAGCGACATGAAGACGATCGTGAACTTCTTCTTCTCGTGGTGCGTCTCGTAGAACTCCTTCAGCAGCGGCGTGAACTCGCGGCACGGCGGGCACCAGTGAGCGGAGAAGTACAGCAACACATACTCCGACTCCTTCAGTGCATCGGTTGCCAAGACGCTGCTGCCATCTTTGCACAGCAGCTTTAGCTCCGGTTTGCCGAAAAAGTTAGTATCCATTTCTCTTTTAAGGTGAACAGGATTTTGTTGTTTGAGGTCGCTTTTTTGAACGGATCTCCGGTTCTGGTGAGTTGTGCTAAAATAAGGAGAAAAACACAGAGAGAAAAGGCGTGAGGAGACGCTGACCTCGAGAGACTGCTCTGTCAAAACAGCTGCTTTGCGATGCATGCACTGTGATGCACTATCGATGGTGTCAACCATCATGACAACTCATGTGCTGCCTTTCGCTCGTTTCATTTTGGCTTGTATTCCTACGCTTACTGGCGGTGGTGAGAAAACAGCCCCTACAAATCAGCACCAGCTTTCTCATTTCGAGTGGCAGGACAGGAGAAGGTGCTGAAAGGGAGTCAAAAGGCAGCGAAGTCAACGAGAGCCCACTGAGTCAGTTGGACAGTTTTATGCGAAGCGTTGAAATGGTGGAAGATGGAGGTAAAAATAAAAAAGGTACATAGAACAGTCAAATAAAACGGTTTTTTGCAGATGCTCAGAAGCCGCACTATTGTCGTTTGAGCGATAAAAAGGTAAACAACACTCAGAGAGAAAGAAAACACAAAGGCGCATCCTCAGAATAGTAACCTCAGAGCTGTATTGGTTTCGCATCTCTTAACGGGTGAGGTAAGAGTAGATGAGCCACAGGAAGCACAGCACCATCAACCCCCGGCGAATCCACTCCCCCATGTTCGACGCTGCAGGCTGCATGGCATCCGCGTCACGCCACGGGAAGGTTTCCGCGCTCGGGTCCTTCGGCACCATGTCACGCCCACACTTCGCCACCAGCTTGCGTGCCTTGCCGTTCTCGAACACCAGCAGAGTGGGGATGGTCTGGAAGCCGTACGAGTTGCTCCACACCGGTGCCATCGATTTCGCGTCCGCGTAGGGCAGGCAGTAGTAGTCGCCGTGGGACTCCCTGAAGTAGTCCAGCATCTCCTTCTCCGACTTGTCGAGCGACATAAACACGACTTCGAACTTCTTCTTTGCGTGGTTGGCTTCGTAGAACTGCTTCAGCAGAGGCGTGAAGCCACGGCAGGGTGGGCACCAATGGGCGGAGAAGTACACGAGCACAAACTCGGCCTCCTTCAGAGCGTCGATCGCCAGGACGGTGCTGCCATCTTTGCGCAGCAGCTTCAACTCTGAGTTGTTGAAAAAATTGGGTTCCATCGTGTTCGCTTTCGCACTTTCGTCTGGGTGTGTGTAGACAGCACGATCGTGGAAAGAAAAGCTGCAAATATGGAGGTGGAAACAGGTTCTTGAGGAGAAAGAGAGGCGGAGTTCAAGAGAATACGTGAAGGACTAGACGCGCTTTCCTGCTTTGAAGTCCCTTTATCTACGGTACAAAAAGACTAATGACTCTTTAATTCCAGATGAGTCCGTAGGAGAGCGCGGCAGATAAAGCAGCGACATCGGAAAACACAATTGGCAGTAGCTTGAGGTGAGGAACAAAAGGACATGTTTCCTGTTCCTTCGGGCAAGCAGAAAAACGCGCAATGCTCTAATTCACACTGCATTGCCAACCGTGGCTGTACACTCGATTTGCAACGTCCTTTAAGGCTGCAGGAAAGCGTGAGAAGCCGCAGAGTGCTTCTCTTTCTCTTTTGCTGAGGAGATGAGATGAAGTGCTGCCACAATGCTCTTTATTTAAGTCACCTCTAATCTTGTTGATGTGGCTGGGTGCACTTCTCATTATTGCAGGATAGAACATGGCCTTTCCCATGCTTCGAGCTACTCGATAAGGTGCTGAGAATGAAGAGAGAAGAGGTGAAGCAAACATAACAAAAATGCTAGTGAAGTCCAGCGACAACAGCGCCGCCAGCAAAAAAAAACGTTGAAAGAAGCAAAAGGGAGAAAAAAGAAATGAAGATCTGGCAATATGCTCTTATTGACGGAATAACAATAAATATTAAAAAAAAATGGTATACTCTCAGAAACAGAGGAGAACTGAAATACGAGAGCAACAAGATATGTGGCCTCACTATCGCTTTTTTTTTATAGGTGCGATTTCGTTTCTGCTGGATCGGTGTTGCGCCACGGAAACTTCTCCCCATTCGGATCCTTCTGCAGCATCATGTGCCCCCGCTTCGCCACCAGGCGGCGCGGCTCACGATTGGCAAACACGAGTAGCGTCGGAAGGTTTGCAAAGCCGTACAGGCCACTCCAGCGCGTGGTCAGCGGCTTGGCATGCTCAAACGGCACCGCGTAGTAGTTGCCGTGGCGCTGCTTGAAGTAGTCCGCCATGTCTGCCGCAGCGTTGTCGAGGGAGACGAAGACTACCGTGAACTTCTTCGATGTGTGGTGGGCGTCGTAGAAGGCACGCACGAGTGGTGTGACACCGTGGCATGGCGGACACCACTGCGCTGAGAAGTACACGAGGACGTAGTCGACTCCGCGAAGGGCGTCTGCGACGGCGACAGAGCTGCCATCCTTCCGCAGGAGCTGCATGGCCGGGTCATCGAAGAAGGAAGATGACATGGTTGGGTTTTTGTTACAACACACTTGGAGAAAGAAAGAGAGAAAGAAACAACAAAAAGAAGTTGTTGATATGACAGTCGTTGTGGCAGCGAGGCAATGTCGTGGTGGACTTTACCGTGGATCGACGTCTGCTGCGTTTCTCGGAATGCAGCCACGTTCACGTGTTTTGACAACTGTATTGCGTTTTCAGATCCTCAACTCAACGCGAAACCACGACGGAGTAAAGGATCTTAAGACAGATCAATTAAGTGAAGGAGCTGATGCCTGCTGTGGTCCGAAGGAGAGCACGCATCGAGAGAATCGAGTCAGACAAACAAAAGGTGTAGTTAAGAAACGTGGACGTGAAAATTTGTTCCCAAAAACTTAGAGACGACGAATGAGTGGTGGTCATTTATTGCCACATCACGGTTGTCGGCACATCGCACAGTCGACGTCACAGCAACAAGGCTATTTTGTGGCGCAGCATCATTAGACGCTTTTTTTTTTCAGAAACACAGCTGACAGCTGCTTCAGCACCTCTGACAACTGATGAAACAGCACGAAGGAAGTCATCATTCCTCTCTCATTGCACATTTCAGCTGCCACAGTGAGAGAGTGTAATGTCAGAGGCCAGCAAAAAAAAAAGGGTGTCCAGTGTGGTGTTCATACACGTATTTCTCTTGAAGACTAGGAAAAGATATAAACAGATACTACGTGTTGGTCGTAGAAGAGGGCCGTTTGACAAGGCCCGCAAGTGTCCCCAGAACGCCAAAACCAACCGCAAAAGCGATAAAAAAGAGGACGAGCTTTTTGGCAATGCAGCCGACACGTTTGGCGCACGGGAGTGTCTGCAGGGCGTTCCACGGATAGTGCATCACCTCTCACACCCGCGTCACCGCACCAGCGTCCGGCCAGGGAAAGAAGTGCGCATCGGCGTCCTTTTGAACCATATCTCGACCTTCGTGTGTCACCAGGACACGCGGGTAGCCGTTTTCGAACACCAGCAAGGTGGGAATGCCCTGCACATCGTACAGGCTTTCCCACGTCCCTTTCATGCGTTGTACATCGTCATATGGCAGACAGTAGTAGTCGCCGTGTGCCTCCTTGAAGTAATCCAGCATATCTCCCTCTGACATATCGAGCGACAGGAAGACAACCGTGAAGTTTTTCTCCGCGTGGTGTGCCTCGTAGAACTGCTTCAACAGCGGTGTGAACTTGACGGAGTGGGGACACCAAACAGCAGAAAAGTACACGAGCACATAGGCAGCATCGAGTAGCGCATCAGTTGCCAGGACGGTGCTGCCGTCTTTGCGCAGCAGCATCTGCGATGGGTCATCAAAGAAGGACCGCTTTACGTCTTCAATTGCCTTTTCCTTCGTCAACACGCTCGCTGCCGTTGGTGACGCATAGCGTGGGACAGGAACAGCCACGGCCGTCTCTGACACCTTCGACTCAAGTGTTCCGCCGCCACCGGGCATCGGGGCCGTCTGCGGCCACGGAAAAGACACACCCTGCGGATCGGACACGATCATGTTGCAGCCGTACCGCGTCACCACCACACGCGGTGGCTTCGTGTTCTCGAAGATCACGAGGCTGGGCAGCCCTTTGACGTTGTACTGCCCCATCCAGTCGAGCCGCGTAGCCAAGGCGTCCGCGTAGGGCAGGCAGAAGTAGTCCGCGTGGTCCTTCCGGAAGTGCTCCATCATGGCCGCCTCCGAGTTGTCGAAGGAGAGGAGCACCACCTCAAAGGACTTTGCAGCGTGGTAGGTTTCGTAGAACGTGCGGAGCAGCGGGGCAAACTCACAGCACGGCTCGCACCAGCCGGCACCGAAGTAGATGAGAACGTACGCGGTATCCTCGAGGACGTGGTTTGCCAGTACGGTGCTGCCGTCCTTGCACAGCAGCCGCTGCGTTGGGGAGAAGAACTCGGACGACATGCCTGCGTTCAGAGAACGAGGAAGAGAGAGAGAGAGGGGAAGGGAGTTGTGTTTGTCAGTACGCTTGAGCAAGTGATGTTCACTGAGTGTGTTTGGAAGCAGCGGAAAGAGTTGCAAGCAAAGAAGACAGTTCGTATAGAGAAAGAAGTTGAAATGAGCAAGCTTTAAAGAAAAAGAGAAAAAAGATGGTAGTTACAAGCAGGGGGCTTTTCGATGCGATATGGTCAGCAAAAAGCAAGGTAGTAGTATCTTAATTTGTAAGTGCGATAGCAGCATACTGAGAAGGTTTTTTCAATGGATGTTGAGAGAGACAGAAATGGCGCAACAATAAGGAGAGGAATGGAGGACAAGCGTAGAAGATGAGAAACTCAGTGGTCGTGTGTGCTGAGCAAGCAAGCAGTTTAAACATAGAGCTTTTGCAACGCAGCCCTTCACTGCAAAACGTGCTTCCTGAGCATTCCGTTCCATCTCGTCGACTACTGATCTGAGCAGCACAAACACGGCGTTGCATTCAGAGACAAGTACACGACAAGCCTTTGGTATAGTGACTTCTATTGCCGCTGTCGGGAGCTTGAACGCTTTGAGAGAGTATTCTTGTAAACACACACACAGAAGAAAAAAAAAAGAGACGATACGCTCATAAATGAAAGAGGAACGCACAGAAGAGCCAGAGTGCGTCATGAGTTACCGATCACAGCTTACGAAACGATGTGAGCAATATGAAAAAAAAAATACTTTATTTTTTGATATGACAGAGAGAGAAATGGAAACAACAACGAACAGTAGTCGAACTCTGACGTTGGTGTGTAGGTCGTCACATGCGCGAGCGCATCGAAGGATTTTCGTACGTCGACCATGGAAAGTACTTGGCGGCCGGGTCCTTCGTTAACGCCATCCGCCCACCACGCACTATCAGCCTCCGAGAGCTCCCATTTTCAAAGACCAGCAGCGTTGGAATCGTCTGGACGTTGTACTGCGTACTCCAGTCCGCTGTCAGCACCCGCGCATCGGCGTGCGACAGGCGATAGTAGTCGCCGTGCGCCTCCGCGAAGTACTCCAGCATCTCCTTCTCCGAGTTGTCCAGTGAGACGAAGACAACCTCGAACTGCTCTGCTCGGTGGTGGGCCCTGTAGAACTCCTTCAGCAGCGCCGTGAAGTCGCGGCAGGGCGAGCACCACTGCGCTGAGAAGTACACGAGGACGTACTTTGCACCCTGGAGCGCGGCCTCTGCGGTGACGCACTGGCCGTCTTGGCGGTACAGCTTCGTCTCTGGGTTGTCGAAGAAGGACGGCTGCATTGTGTGAACCTTTTTTTTATTTTTGAAGGGGTAGATTTAGTGTAGTATTGGTGGGTAGAAAGCGAGAGAAGAGAGACCGGAATACGAAGCAAACAAACCAGAAAGTAGGAATGTGGCTTTCCACGTGTATCCAAAACAGAAGAAGTGCAAGAAAGATTGAGAAGGTTTTTTGATGATAAAAAAAGTAGAGGGGTTTAGAAGTCCCCAAGAGCGCAAAGCTAAAGAAATGTGGGGACTGTGCGTGTGAAAGAAGCAGAGGAAGGACGGCGTTCGTGAACGCGTTAAACTGTGTCTGTTGGAGCTGCAGCAGCCTCATTTTCATTCGATTCGAGTGGAAAGAGGGAGATAGAAAGAGAATAACAAGAAGAGGGATGAGGAAATGCGTGAGCCGCATAGGATACAGACTTTTCTCTCAAGAAAAGCTCACCCCTTAAGCATACAACGACAAACGGGAAAACAATTGATCTCATTAGCAGTCGAGGCGTAAGGTGCGTGTTGCAGCACTTCTTTCATAGCCATTTTCTTTTGTAAGATCGTGAGACGCTTGTATTTGTCCCATTAAAAATCAATCATCCCTTGCCAACAAAAAAAAATGCAACATACAGTAAAAAAAAAAGGAGTACAATATTTTGTTCTTGTGTTCGCTTGATCACCGGTTCTACGTGCAAAAGGGGAGGTAACGTACATGTGTGTAGCATTTATATAGAGAGATACACAAAGTCACAAATAATAAAAGAAAAGGAGCTTTTCCAAAATGAAGAGAAACTAGAAAGAAGAGAAGTCAGCTTCATCCCGCTATAGAGGAGGCAGCTCAATGTACAGAGAAGACAAAAATATATTTGGAGGATGGTACGCACAAAAGAAGAGGAGGGAAAGGCGAAAGAGACAAACGAGGAAACACCTCTACGTCAAGCCTACGCTTTCACAGCGTATTCCAAGAAGTCGGCAGAGCTTTTAAGACAGAAAAAAGTGTATCAGTAAACAGCAGAACATACACCACAAATTGCGTAGAAAGACACTCGCATGGTCTTGACGAGCACTCTGCAGAGAAACGCGGGAGGACATTAAAGCAAATCAAACAGATACGAGAGAGAAAGAGAAGGACTACGAACAGCACCGTTCTTCTCTCTTTTTTGTTTCTCCTTCTCCTCGGCCATCAACGACTACGGCGGAGCAATCGTTGACGTCTCCTTCTCGATGGCGGAGAGCTCCTGCACATCATCTTCGCCGTCCGACGGTACGGACGCCGCACTCGAGTCGATTTCCTCCATCACGGCAGAGATGTGCGCCTCCAGCACCGCATGCAGCTCCACCTCAGCCTGTCGGCTCTGACCTTCGCCGTGCTGCTCCTCCCTCGCTTCCACCGTCTGATCGTCTGCCGCCTTCGTCTCCACCTTCACCGTGTGCATCGTGGCGGCAAACTGGCGCTCCACAACGATGACACGCGACGGCGGTGGCTGCCGCTTGATCCTGTTGCATGCCTCAGGGCTCTTTGAGTACGTCAGCTGCCGCCGACTCGCTGGTGCGTCGGCGCCTTCGCCATTGTCCTCGATGCCGCCGTGTGCCTCGGGTGACGCGTCTGCCGTTTCTTCCACGGCCTCAGCGTCTGCTGGTGGTGGTGGTGTTGACGTTGCTTCGCCCTCCTCCAGCGACTCTGGTGTCGCGTAGCTTGAGCCCACGGAGTGCAGCTTTGCATATCCCTCCTCCGCCTCCGCTGCTTGCGCAGCGCCCTTAACGGACACTTCGGTCTCTTTATCGGCCTGTGCGACGGTGGCCGGTTGACGCTTGACGACTCGCTGCGTGGACGGAGTGGACACCACCGCACCGGCCACCGCTGGCGATGGCGATGACGGCGGCCGTGGTGAGCGTGGGTTGGTGTGCATGACAACATCTACGTGTTTTGTTTGGGTGACCAACTCCTCCTTCTCCTTCGTCTCCTCTGCCGCGGCTGGGGAGATCTCCTCTGTTCTTTGTTCTTCCCTGTCTGCACCCTCCTCCTCTGTTCCCTCCTGCGCAGGCGCAGACGGGGTGACGATAGCAGCCGCGGCCGCCGCTGCAACAGCCGCCGCTGACGGGTGCGGCTGCGATGGCGGCGGCGGTGGCGGAGTGGCGCTCCGCGCCGGCGTGTTCTCCACTGAGGCTTTGCGCAGCGTCGCGCTGTGCTCCTGCGCGGCTGTGTCGTCCCAGCCGTCGTCGTACCAGGGGAAAAGACGCCCGTCCTTGTCGCGTGACAGCATCTCGCGGCCGTGCTTCGTCACGATACGCGCGAACGACGCTGCTGCTGGGGCCGCTGCTGCCGCCGCAGTGGATGGTGGTGTAGACACGTCATCAGCCGTACCACCGCCATCACCACGCATCACTGTGAAGGCATCTGCGTCGATTTCAAACACGAGGCAGGCGGGGACTTGCTTGGGATGGAGGTCAGGCTCGCCCGCCAGCGCGGCTTCGAGGTCGCGGGCATCAGCGTACTTCAGGCACAGCCAGTCACCGTGTGCGTCGTGGAAGAAGTCCAGCATCGCCCCTTCCGACTTGTCGGTGGAGAGAAAGATCACCTCGAAGTCGTGGGTGTCGTGCAGTGACTCGTAGAAGGCTTTCAGCTGCGCCGTCACACCACGGCAGGGTGCCCACCACTGACTGGCGAGGAAGAGAAGTACGTAACGCTTCGTGCGCAGCGCCTGCGGCAGGCTTACAGTGAACCCATTTTGGCGGGTGAGGGTGTAGGATGAGCCTCGCTGGAACAAGTCGAAGACCATTGTATGCTCTATTTGCGCTTTAGTTTTTCCTCAGAAAAGATAAAGAGCAGC
This sequence comes from Crithidia acanthocephali, assembly GCA_000482105.1. Classification (NCBI taxonomy): domain Eukaryota; phylum Euglenozoa; class Kinetoplastea; order Trypanosomatida; family Trypanosomatidae; genus Crithidia; species Crithidia acanthocephali. The sequence goes on along the minus strand of AUXI01000625.1, from coordinate 1,881 downwards.
TAGCTAAAGTAGAAAAACGTATGTACAGTGTTCGACTGTTTTTTTGTTGGTGCAACGAGACGTGAAATGAAGAAAAAGAAACAGATGATTGTTTCAATATCTCAAAAGACTGTTGTTTGCGAACTCAGCAACAGGTCACTCAAAAGAGTAACAAAGACTATCACGGTGGTTGTTATGTAGAAACGGGAAGAAAAAAAAAGATACGATTCGTCAAGGCAGAGTTCGAAACGAGTTCCTTCCGCAGAAAAAGAACGTCGTGTTTCCGGAAAGGAAAAAGGGTAGCGGAGAGAGAGAGAGAGAGAGATGAAATTGTTAGAATGGAGACGAATAGCGGCAATAATAAAACAGAAGGATGAGCAATAGCAAGCGCAAAAAAAAAAAGGAGGTCTCTCCGTTCTTCAATGCACTCAAACCCAATTATCTTCCACAACAAAAACAACTGTGTGCACTTCAGACCATGTGGCGCAAACAGTTTTTCTTTTCTTGGCTCCCACAACTATCGTCTTTCACGTTTCCGCTTTGTGTCTTCGCTTTTTTGTGTGTTTTAGATGTCGCGGAGTACCGTCAGTCTACATAAAAAAGCAGTGTTGACACGTTGACTCAATACACCTGTGATTCTCTGAAACCTCGGCACAACAATTGTGAAGATGTCGTTACTCCAAAGAAGGAATTCCTGGCTTCTGTGCGTGCAACACAGCAACCAAACTCACGGAATGAGAATGAAAACCACAACAATACACAACACAACGGAGATGGCAGCCTTCCACATGAACAACCGCCGTGCCTCGAGAATAATGGCATCCGCGTTTGGCCACGGAAACTGCAGCGCCGCCGGATCGCGCAACACCATCTCTCGGCCATAGATCGTCACCACAGGGTACTGCTCCGTGTTCTCCACCACCACGAGCGAGGGAATCGCGTAGAGACCGTACTGCTGTGCTAAACTCTCGCCAAGCGTCTGAGCATCGCGGTAGGACAAGGCAAGCCAGTCGCCGTGTGCGTGGCTGAAGTAACGCTGCATCTCCTCCGCGCTGTTGTCACGTGACACAAAAAGAATCTCGAAGCTGCGATCTTGGCTGTGCTGCGCATAGAACGTTTTCAGCACACTCGTAAAGGAGCGGCAAGGTGGACACCAGTGGGCAGAGAAGTAGAGCAGGACGTACTTTTTGCCGGCGAGGGCCTCAGCAGCTGCCACGGAGGGGCCTTCCCTGCGCAGCAGCTCCACTGCTCTCGAGCCGAACAGCGAGGTCATTTTTTTTTTTTTGGCAGGAGTGGGAGAAGATCCTTCACAACGCTGCAGCTTTGTATTTGTAGGTGTGTGAGGAAACCAAATGCTAATTTCCAGACTCAGTGTGATAGTGTCTCTACAAAAGCAAAAGACAAACAGTACCGTGTGAATAAAAAGGAAAAGAAGATTACTTCGATAGAGAAGTGAGGTCAGCTGAACGCAAAAAAAAATCCCTCACCAGCACCTCTATTTGCACAACTGTTATTGAAGCTCCGTGGTTTTGACGACACGCTTCTCAGCAACCACACAGTTTCATCTTTGAGACCAGGTGAGACTGCGCACATGGCATCGTTGCGCTTTCCGAAGATAGCATCAAGGCAGAACCTTCACGCACTGGCTACAGCCACCTGGCGTAAATCCCCCGTTTGTCTTCGTCCGTCGAGAAGTCAAAACACAAATGGGATTGTATGTCGCATGCAGAATAGCGTCAAGAATGAGTACTAAAAGCTCACTGGAGCGAAAGAATGCAATTCAATTAAAAAAAAAAAGAAAGTAGCTTTTGAGTGTGCGTAATGTCCTTTTTCTTTTCGTTTCTCTATGAAACGGGGCACCAGATGGAGAAAGCAGAGAGGAAGAGGGAGAGGGGTGACAAA
>AUXI01000624.1:0-14994 GCA_000482105.1 Crithidia acanthocephali | reverse complement strand
AGCTGAGATGTGACTTGGTCATGCTAGCTCCTTTGAGCGAGGTCCTTTCACAAACACAGAGACAGAGCACCTGACTCCACCAGAGCAATGCAAGCGAGTGAAGCCATGAAAGAGAACACACACGCAAGCTGAGCACGTGACGTGGACAAGATGATGGAAGTGAGAAAGCCTTTCGCACAGACTAGCGGACACCATGCCTCCATCGATCTTCTCTGAACCAGCAAGGCTCTCATGTACACAAGCAAGCCGAACACACATCTTTGGAGAGCCAGCCAAACTCGAAGAGCCTGTAAAGCAACGGCACACCCATGTAAACCAGCTGATGAAGTGAGTCGTCTGAGCTCGTCTGTGTGTGAAGGTCTCCTGGTGGCATGAAAAAGAGACCACCACAACCAACTGATGGAGTGGACTGTTCTTCGTGATGAAAGAAGCCATGCGCAAAGACACGCTGAGCACTCAGCCTGATCAAGGCAACGCCTCCAAAGGCTTTCCTAGCGAACAGCAAGACGAACCACACAGCCTGGCTAATGCATGGCGTGTGTCTGGCAATCACCTTTGCAAAGATCGACTAAGCACACACACTATACAAAACAGGTTGTGTGCAGTAAGAAAAGAACCTTGCACAAGACAGCTGAGCCCACAGCATCGCCAAGGTGTGTGGTGAGTTTCAAACGTGCCTTCGCCCAGACCAGCAAAGCACGTGGCTTGTGAGAGATGATATGTGTCTAAAAAGCGCACCTTTGCAAAGATCACTTGAGCATGCAATATGGTTGCAACACTGCATGTGCGTGTGTGTGTGTTTCAAGGTACTTTTCACCACGCCAAGCTGGCCACAAGACCTGCTCAGAACAGCGTGTGTTTGGAGAGAAGAACCTTGCACAGGACAGGCGGGCACACTTGGCATGACCAAGGCGCTGTGTGCTTCAAAAAAGGATCTTGCCTCACATCAGTTGACAGCGTGATCTGGCCAAAGCAAGTCCTCAGAGCAAGGTCTTTGCACAAGCCAACAGTGCAGCTGATTCCACCAAGGTGATGCACGTGAGGAAAGCTACGGAACAAGCAGGTTGACAACGCGACCTGCACAAAGCAGCATCCACATAGACAAGCTTCACACACACAGGACAGCCAAACATGCAACTTGACTACGAGTGCTGTGTGTCAGCAAGACCTTTTCAGACATGCCAGCTGAGCACGTGACAGGATGACAGCGATGCTTCGAGTTGGAAAGGCCATCACAAAGAGCAGCTGAGTGAACACACCGATCACCACCACGGCTGCTAGGAAACAACCCTAGCACAACACCACCACGCACACGCAGAGTATTCAAAGCAGCGTTGGTGAAGAGCATGATTGCACAGAAAAAGGTGGTGACATGTGACTTTATTGAAGTGAAGTGTGTGTGCCAAGACGGCTTTCACATACACACACACAGGATTGTGGAGCACACGATCTGCTGGCCACAATGAGTGCCTACAAAAGGCCCTCACCTACAGCAGTTCAACATGCTTTCTCGGCAAACGTGTGAGTCCAAACAAGGAATCTTGCTCAAGCCACGAATGAGTTTGTAGATGCACACGCGACTTGGCAGAGGCAGTGTGTGTGGTGAAAGCTTTTTGAACAGCCATGATGAAAAAAGTAAAACACGAAGGTCTTGGTTCAATCCAGTTGAGCACGTCACCTGACGGAAGAGATGCTGACACAACACACCTCTTCACACTTGCGTTGCACATGCGTCTTGAATGTGGCACTGCGTGTGGCTGTGGCACTTACCATCCCACAAGCTAGTTGAGGCAGGCACCTCTAGCCAAAGCAGCTTGTGTGAGAAAGGCCCTCGCACAGAGCAGCGGAGGACACGACCTGGTTGAAAAGGCGCCTCCATGAGAAGGAAACCTCTGCACAGGTCCGTCGAGCACAGGACTCGATCAAGGCAATGGGTATGTGTGCGTGAGGAGCGTCTTTACACAGATCAGGAAAGCAAGTGGCTTTGTCGAGACAACACGTGTGTGTGAGGGAGACCATTGCACAAGCAGGTTGTGTATTTGACTTGGTCAGAGCTGCTCCATTGCAGAAAGACGTTGCACAGGACACCTTGACACACACACAGAGCACAGCTAGGTGTGGAGTGACGTGGTGCTGCAAAGTCCTCACGCACACGTGGTATGATCAAAGTGTTGCTGATGATGAAGGTTGTTGCAAAGACGAGTCGAGCACATGACGCAGCCAAGCTGGTGTGTGTCATCAAAGCCCTTACACAGACCAGCTGAGCACGTGAGGTGGTGAAGACAACGCTTCAAGCTGGAAGAACCAGCACACCGATCAGCTGAGTGAGTGCATGGACCACAACCACGACTGCTAGCAAGCCACTCGACCACAACACCACCAAACACATGCACAGTGTTGGAAGCACCATTGACAAAGAGCACGTTTGCACACAAACAGCAGCAGCACGTTGCGTTGTCAAGGCACTCTGTGCCAAGAAGGCCCTCACTTACAATAGTGGACCACATGATCTGAAGAAAGTAACTCATCCAACGAAGACCTCCACACAGACATCAGCCTGACAGGTGCTCCTGTCAAAGCGGTGTGTGCGATAAGAAAACGTATGCTCGGACAGCCAAGGCAAGTACATGACACAATGAAAGCAATGATGTCAGGAGATGTCCTCGCACAAGTGTGTGTAGAGCACGGGTCTCGGCTAAAGCAAGGCGTGCCTGCGTGTCACAAGGGCTCTCTCACACAAGCTGATCAAAGCAGGCATATTTCTTAGAGCACCGTTTGGGTATCTGCAAAGCTCCTGCACGAGTCTGTCCATCACGTGCCTTGGTCAAGACAGGTCTTATGTGCTGAAGAACCTCACAGACACACACAAGCCAGCCAAGCATGCCGTCTTTCTGAAACAGTATGTGTGAGTCAAGAAAGCACTCGCATAAGCCAATTGAGAGCTTGACTTGCTTCATGCAATGCGCTTGTGGACTCTTCTTCCTCAGATTTCTTTCAGTACGAGACTTCGCTGAGGTGGTGTGTCTGGGGAAGCCATTCGCACAAGTCGGTTGATTGAAAGACAAGAGCAACAATTCTTAGAACAGCACTCGTACAGAGCAGGCAGGCAAGCACACAGCACAAAAGCAGTCATCACAAGAGCAAGGACAGCGTAGAGGGATCGGCTGAGTGAGGAAGTCAGTGAAGGTACTTTCAGGAGAGGAAGACAGCTGCAAGGAGCAGCCTCACGGAGAGCCTGATCAGCATCAGAATGCAAGAACCACCTGCACGCCAGCACTTTGACAGGGGAGTGGTGCAAACCAGTTTTCAACGAAGGAAGAGCAATCACACAAACAACTTCAGCACTCTACACGCCTGAACCGTTTTTATTGAGTAGAGCAACACGCAATCCTCCCAGACTGATAAACACCGGGAAGTCTCATCACCGGTTCTGTTTTGGTGCCACCTGGTAGGAGTGAGCTGACAGATTAGCCTTCTATAAAGTAAGTTAGTTGCCATGCTTTACTTCATTCAGCTGGACTGTAGAATGCCTAAGAAGAAGAAGTGAGTACTCTCCATTGCCACAATGAAAACTACTGTAATGCACATCTAGGTTTCCGTGGTGAAGGGTGTTTCCACTGTTTTAGCAACTACGTTGTTTACTGTGAACAGCGAGACTCAATGAGACTGCAGAGCTAGAGGCCGTCTCGCACGCAGATGAAGGGTGCTTTGCATCCTTTAAAGCAACGAAGCGACATGCGGTCTCTCTATTGCTTAGTGTTCCACTCTACAGTATACCATACACACAGTGAACAACAGACAGAGTAGTACGCGGGACAGCACCTGCTATTTCTTAATGGCACAAGGAACGCTGCCAGTTTCACTTCGACCTGTTTGAGCAAAGCTCCAGCAAGCACCATAGCACTCTCATTCTGCAGTGTACCACAGGTTTAAGACGCCACAGCTTAAAGCGATAGGTGCTAACGAAACACAAGTATTAAGTAGAAACACGGAAGGCAAACAACAGCGACAAGCGAAGAGGCAGCCGAAAGATCGTGGCTTAAACCTGAAATCCTTCCAACGTCAGGAGCTCACCACGATGCCCGTTTGCTAAACCAGCACTGCAGCAGAACACACAAGTGCAGCTCAAACGATGGCAAAACTACTGGTTGGAAATGTGCCTTGAATACTGACTCTGTTAATGTGTAGCATTGTCCGTCGTGGCACTGCAGTGGTCAGCAACGCACTTGAACTGGAAAGCGCTGAGCTGCCGGCATTCTTTTGTGTTGCTTTCTTTATTTTGGTCTTGCTGCACATAGCACCAGCATCAACACTCTCGATCTTCACTCATAGTGTGTTTCTCTCTGGGTGTCACTAAAACCCTTGTCGAAACAGCACACACTTGTCATTCCCACTATAGTTGTCCCTCGGAGAACACGCTGGACGCACCGCTCGGAGCAGAACGATAAAGAAAAGGCTGCTGCTTGCTTCTCACCACGATGCAGAGTTAGCGCAGTTATGCGGTATTCGGTTCTGTGTACAGGACACACCTGTGTGATCAGAAGACAGTCAAATCGAATGCTAAAAGAAAAGAAAACGTTTCGATTGTCTCTGCGCAAGATAGGATCATGATGTGCTCAAAAGATCGCTGGTGCTGTGACAAAACGGCGAACCAAATGGAGATTCTGTACACTACACCGTCTCACATCTAGCCACTCTAAACCGACCAACGCAGCAAGGCCGCTGACGTCTACAAGGTCTCTGTTTGCACTGACATCATCCACCACTTTCAACACCATGCAGGTGCCGAGGACTGCAACATCGCGCAAGCTGCACTGCGCAGCTGTAAGGCTCTCGAGACGCGGTGCACCGCCAAGCCCGTCTAGGCTTTAAAGATCTTGGTGAACCAAAACGTCCAGCTCCTTTAACGAGGGGCAACTGCTGAGATTGTGGAGGCTTTTCAAATCGCAACATGCTACAATGCGCTTCTCGAGACGGGGTGCTCCGGAGAAACCGTCAAGACTGTTCAAGTTGCTGTTCCTCGAGACATCCACCTCGATGAGCGACAAGCACCTGCTCAGGCAATCGACCGTGTGAAGAGCACATTCAACAACTGCGAGCTTCCGGTGTCGCTTTGCGCCAGCAATGCTGTCGAGAGAGCTGAGGCGTCCATTGAACAAGACGTTGAGCTCCCTCAGCGGTGGGAAGCTGCGGAGTCCGTCCATATTTGCAAAGCTGCAGCAAGCAGCTCGGAGCTTCTCGAGGCATAGTGCACCAGGAAAACTGTCAAGACTACTTAGGTTTTTTTTATTCGAGAAACATCGAGCTCCCTCAACGCCAAGCATCCGCGGAGGCCGTCCAAGCTACGTAGAGCGCATCCCGCAGCAAAAAACTGCACGAGTTGCTGCGCATCACCAATACCATCGAAGCTCTCCAACAATCTGTTCTCTGAGATGTTGAGCTCTCGCAGCACAGGGTAGCAGTTGTTGAGGTGGAGGCCTCTCGTCAAGTCGCAGTGTGCAGCGACAAGCTTCTCGAGACGTGGTGCGTCATGGAGACTCTTGATGCTACCAAGAGAGTGGCTGTTGGAGACGTCAAGCTCTCCAAGTGCAGGTAGTCCACTGAGGTCCCCAAGGTCCAAAAGACAGCACCAAGCAGCAGTGATCTTCGGAAGGCATGGTGCACCCGCAAATGACGCAAGTGTGGTGAGAGTCTGATTGCTGGAGACGTCAAGCTCTTCCAGCACAGTACAGCGTGATAGCCCTGTAAGTGCTGCCAGTCTACAGTGGGTAGCTGGAAGTTTGCGCAGGTTCGAGGGGTGGGCCAACGCTGATAGCGCATGCATTACAGGATTCATACACAACCGCGCCTCGTCGACAGGCATCTGTGCTGCGGTGCACAAGTCACGCGTCACAGCTGCGCTCAGAACAGAAGAGTCGCTCGCGCACTCATCGCAGAAAACTGTTAGCTCCTCCACGTTGGTGAAGGTTGGCAACGCGCAAAGAAAAGAGCTGTTTTGGTTGGAACGGAGAAGTTGCTCGCTGTGCCGCTCCTCTTCCACCTCTGCAGTTACAGTAATGCGTAATGCTCTCACACGTGCTCGCAACGCGTCGCTGAGCAGGTTCGAGTGCATCATCGCGTCCGTTGTTCACTTCGATGATCAGTGGCAGCTGGCATCGCTCCATCCACCACAGCGAAACCTCAAGGCCGCCTACGTGTGGCTGTACTTCGACGGCTTGAAGACGGAACCACCACCAACGATCATCAACTGAAATGAAGACACGATCGACGGTATCGTAGTGGTTGCTCGCAAGAGCCTCCGCATCCAGACGCATCGACGGGCAAGCAGCACACACAGCGCAGAGTTTTCTTCTGCCGTAGCTACAGGGCACGCTTCGTTCAGTGGCTTCTTCTTCCAAAGCTCTACAAGCGCTGTTCCTTCTCTTTAGCTTCCACCTCGATAAGTGCATCGACTGATGGTCACGACAATTGTTCTTCACTTTCTTCTTTTTTTTTTTGCACACCCTATCCTTGCAGATAAAGGGATGGTGAAGCACTGCTGAACATTTTCGGCGCGAACAAAAGAGCAACGACACTTATGTTTTTTTTGTTGTTGTCTGCTTGCATGATACGGTGGCCGAATGCGATGTGAAATCTTGGACGGTGGCTAGAAAAGCCAAAACAAAACGATGTGAGAAAAAGCAGAAGGATGGCACGGCATTGGAAGTAGTTGTCATGGTTGTGATGGGAAGCCTGCCCTACATGAGAAGGCGGTGCTCTGAGGTGGAGCATCAAATGAGTTGGATTCTTGAAAAAGACCGTATTGAGACGGAGCTCAGTCTGCTGGCGGCGACATCGCCAAAGTAGAAAGCTGCGTGCTTGTGCTTTGCGTTCCATAGTCAGTGTATCTCCTCCTATGTCTTTCAACGCCGTCACTCAATTTGCAGCGCGACACCGTAGCGCCTCGTTTCCGGCACCACTGCGCAAAGCTACCCCCTGCTAAACTACACATTCCATTGATTCCATTTTTTTTTTAGTAGTGCGGCACGTCGCCTTGTTAGAAAGAAGAAAGAAACTATTGGACAACAGCTTTAATTCGAACGAGCATATATGGATAAATACGTATAGGCCTTCACCAGGCTTGTGTGTATGCAAGCGTCGTGGTGTTGTATGAAACAGGAAAAAAGAGCTCAAGTGCTTCCATGTACCGCCACAAAGACTGGGAAAGGGAAAAAGAAAATAGGAACTGGAAGACGAAGGAATTGGAGCAGCATACAAGGGGCACAGCATACGCACACATACATACATGTGACGAATTCCTCGCCAGAAAGCATAAAAATCGGAATATAGGGGAAAAAGGAAAAGAAAGCACTTCAAAAGACAAAAAAAAGAGAGCATTAAACCCTTAATTAAAAAAAAGAAAGCGAAAAGGAAACGAATAAAAAGTGTACCAGTCATGTGTGTTGAAAGAAATGAACACAATGGGGATGATACTAAAAGGAAGAAAAAATGGCGACAACAAAAGGGTGAAATTCCTACCACATCGCTCTTGTTGTTGCCATACTCTTTTTTTGCAGGTGATTGCGTGTTTGTTAAAGTCAGCAACAACAAAAGTTGTTGGAGACAGTGTAAATGGCAAGCGTTGTTGTTAAGCAAGCTAGCTTCTGTAATCTTCGTGGATGATAGCGATAACGAAACTGGAGAGAAGAGAGAATTCATATAGTATTCAAAACGATACAACCAGCAAAGGTTGTTCGATCCTATATTGAAATGAAGATCTAAATGGCGACAATATACAGGAGTCATCAATGTTGGAAAAAAGGGATAGCTAAGGTGGGGAGAGAACGAAGGGCCCTGTGGACCTTATGTTAGTAATTATGTCATATATAGGAAGAGAAATCTACAAGCGATACTTTACAGATATAGCAAAAGAGGCCGAGGACATAAAACAGCGTTCAAGACGCAATGAAGAGTACCGTTGTTGAAGCCATGAAAACAAATAATAATAATAAAAAAACGCATATACTTCAAAGGAAAGAAAAACCAAAGGACAGAAAAAAAAAGAATAATCGTTGTTGTGGAATGTAAATGAGAGCAGGAGTAAACAGCGAAAAACACACAAACAAAGAGAAGACAAGAGCAAAAACAAAAACAAAAAGGGGAAAAAAAATAGCGTACAATACACACTAGAAAGGGAAAATAATGGACAAGACTGTCAACAAGCAATGCAAGTAAAATGAGAGAAAAGTGGGTGGCATGCTTCGCTATGCGGTGACGGAAAACGAAAATGTTCATCTTTTCATTAGTACTCTTCGCCGTTGCAGTTTCTACGAATGCGAAAGGGGGAAAAAGGTCTTTGGGCTGATATTCCAGTATTTCGCACATGCTCTACCCAAAAGACAGAACTAGTCGCAAACATTTGCTGTGTACCAAGGAAAATTTGCCAAAAGATATCTAGGGGAAAAGTCGCAAGCACGTGTATGCCGTCGGCAAGGAAGTTGCGCACTCTGCATTCATCGTGCGCCTCACCGCCACAATCTTTCTTATACGTGGCGAATCGCTGCAGAAGCCTTTCTATTGCGCAGAGCAAAAAGGGAGAAACGAAAGGGCCAGGTTGTAGAAAAAGGAATACGATGAGGTGTTGAAAAACAAAACAGAGCAAAGCAGTACAGACAATCGCCCAAAAAGAAAAAGGGGGTATTCGGGAAGTTGTTTTCCATCGAGCGCTTGCAACTTGAAGCTTTTAATATAGCAAGACAAGAACGTACTTGAGCGCCCATGCTAATACCTTTTTTTTTTACCACCGGCTCTGGCTGTGCTAGGAAAGACACCGGTATACAATCGAAGTGTGATTCACGTAACACAGCTGTAGGCTCTGCAAGCGAACCTTCGTCACGTAAAAGTAGTACTCGCTCTGCTCACAACTCGCAAGCAAAACGTGCAACTCTACTATTCAACAAAAAAAAAGAAATGATTTTCACGCAACAACAAAAAGGCTTCGCTACGCAACCTGAGCTGGGTTTAGTGACAACGAAAGAGAAGAAAAAAAATGAACTGCTTTGCACAACGGACGTTGATGCAAATGCAGCCCATAGGAAGAGAAAGAAATCTGTGTTGCTCGGTGAAGCAACCAAAATGAGAACGGCCGCCATATAGTTAAAACTTAAAAAGATAAAATGGAGATGAAAAAAGGAACAGAGCGTGCGAGCAATGGCTGTGGAAATAACGAGAGCGAAAGTAAGGGAGATACGATGAAGTCTGCGGAAGCGTTCAGGCATCTTCTTTACAGACAGGAGATAAAATAAGAGCAGTGGGGGAGAAGGTTTTGCCTTCCTCTGAATGTGAGAGTGTGAAGAGCTGGAAAGAGGGAGAAACAGGCGACGTTGCTGCGTATGCGTGCACACCTTATCAACTTGCTGTGAGAGCATGGGGGCGGAAGAACAAACAAAGGAAGAGTAGGGATTTCTTCCCTTTTAAAAGACAGGCTTCATCTCTCACATGCAGCTGCACGAGCCGGAGATGCACGAGCCGCCACTCTTTGGCGGCGGCGTCTTCTTCTTCTTCTGTTGCACGTTGTTGGACGTCGTGGAAGGCGTGGAGGGCTCTGACACCGGGGTGTACGGCGCCTGCGCCACCGGCGACGTGCAGACGGCGCGGCCAGGCAGGCCGAAGACTTTCAGATCGCTGTTGAAGCGCAGTGAGCCGATGTCGCGCACGCCGCTGCGGTGGACGTAGAGCGACGACAGCTCCTCCGCCCGCGAGAGGCACGAGACGTCGGTGACGCCGGTGCAGTCGCGGATGTCGAGCACCTCCAGCATCTTGCAGGTCACGAGCGGCGACACGTCGCTCACGCGCGTCCCTTGCAAGTTGATGCTCCACAAGTGCGCGTAGTGCATCAGCGGCGTCACGTCGTCGACCTGCTCGCAGAAGGCTAAGTTGACCATCTCCAGCTGTGGGCTGTCGGAGAGCGCAGCGATGCTGTCCACGGAGGTGTGCTCCACGTTCAGCATCTTCAGCTCCGTCGAGGCCACGAGAGGCGACAAGTCGTTCAGCTTGCGGCAGAAGGCAAAGTCGGCGACCTCGATGTGCTTGCTGCGGTGCAGCGCGGCGATGCTGCTGACGCTCGTGTTGGCGAAGACGACGCGGCGTAGCTGGGTGCTGCCGATCAGAGGCCAGACGGTCGACAGGGCGGCGCAGTTGCGGAAGTCAACCACCTCAAGTAGCGGGCTCTTGGAGAGCGGCGAGATGTCGCTGACATTCGTGCCGCTAAACACCGCCTCGCGCAGCTCCGTCGCCCCTTCGAGCGCCGTGATGTCGCTCACGTCGCGGCAGTCGGCGAAGTTCGCCACCTCCAGCAGCCGGCACGCCGCCAGCGGTGCAAGATCGCTCACGCGCGTGTTGGAAAAGATCGCTTCGCGCAGCGCCACCGCCTTGCGCAGCGGGGCCAAGTCACTGATGTGCACACAGTCGGCGCAGTTCACAATCTGCACGTTGGTGCAGTTCGCGAGGAAGTCGAGACTGGCAACGGCGGTGCCGCGCAGCACCACCTCGCGCAGCAGCGGGGCATCGGCCAGTGCGGTCGCACCGATCACCTCGCTGCAGCCGCCAACGCTCACGCAGACGAGGGTGGAGCTGCAGGGGTAGAGCGCAGAGATGCTGCGCACGCCGCTCTCCGACGCCTTCAGCGACTTGAAGTGCGCGGCTGAGGATAGGATGGAGATGTCGTTGATGCGGCGGCAGCCCTCGATGTTGAGCTCCTCGAGCGTGTCGATGCAGTTCACCAGAAACTCGAGGCGCGAGACGCTCGTGTGGCCGATGTCGAGGACGCGCAGGTTCTTCGCCGCGACGAGGTCGGAAATGTTGCGGATGGCGTCGCAGTCGCGGAAGTGCAGGTGCTCGACAGAGTTCAGCGGCTTCTTGCCGAAGCCGTAGAGGTCGTGGACGCTGGTGCCGTTGGCGTGGAGAGCCTTCAGGTGCTCCGCCTCGCACAGCGGCGACAGGTCCGAGATGCTGATGCAGTTGTCAATCACGACGCGCTCCAGCGTGGCGCTGCTGCAGCGCAGCGGCTCCAGACTTGCAACTTTGGTGGTCGCCACGCGCACCTCGCGCAGCCGGGCCAAGCCGGCCAGCGGCGTCAAGTCGGCGAGACGGCGGCACCCGTCGAAGGAGACCACCTCAAGGCGCGGGCATGACGCGAGAGCCTCGAGGTCGGCCACGTCCGTCTCGCCGCAGTGCAGTGTCCGCAGGCTCGCGTGCTGCGAGAGCGGTGCGATGCTGGCCACCTTGCTGCAGCCGGTCACAATGACCGTCTCCAGCGAAAGGCAGTACTCCAGTCCGCTGAGGCTGCGCAGGCCGCTGCCGGCGGCGTTGATGGTCTTGAGGCATCGTGAGCCGCTCAGCCCAGACAAGTCCTTCACCCGGCGGCAGCCCTGCAAGCGGAGCACCTGCAGCTCCGCAAACTCGCGCAGCAGCCGCGTGTCCCAGAAGTCCACGTCGGTGATGGTCAGGCAGCGGATGTGGCGCTTGTTCTCCAGTCCGCGCAGTTCCGAGGCATCGTCGCAGGTGTACACCGTGCGCTTGTTTGACACCATCTCGCCCGGCGAGGGCGGAGTAAAGTAGGTGCCCTTGCGCATCTCCGACAGGTATGCCGTCATCTCCCCCACGTTCGCCTCGCGGTTTTCGGCATCGAGGAAACTCTTAGCCACCTGCCGCAGCGTCGCCTCCCCCGCGTAGCCGTAGGCGCGCGAGAGCTGCTGGACGGCGCACTGCACCAGCCCCTCCTCCACTGCGGCCTGTGCGGCCTGGCTAAAGTCCGGGTCGAGCATCCAGTGGGTGTCGCGCACGCACCACGGGCAGCGGTCGGCGCAGCTGGCAGCGCACGCGGCGCAGATGTGGTGCGAGCACTGGTTACTCCGCATCGCGTTCGACACGGGGTTCATGCAGAACACGCACTGGTACTCCGCACTGATGCGGATATCATTGACATCAATGAAGCGCGACATGGCGCTTTTAGTCGAAACGGTGAAAGAATGAATGGAAAGAAAAAGAAAACAGAAGTGCTAATCAAGGAAGGAGAGAAAAGAAACAAAAAAGCAAGAAAAGAAGGCTTTAGGTGCGCACAAATAATTCGAAGAAAAAAAGGAGAGACAGGGGTTAAAAAAAGAAGAAAATTTTAGAGGTGGAAAAGGACTGATAGGTGTGGTGGTAGTGTTTTCTTGTGGAAAACGTGTAGATGAAAGATTCTGAAAGAATGCAGCTCGCTATGTATAGAGTAGTGCTCTGGTGTTCTCTTTTTTTGCAGTTCTGTGTACGCCGTGGTGGAGCAGAATTGTTGACGAAGTAGTTTGGAAACCGAGGTTCGCCGCGCGGCAAGGAACCAAAAGTCAACGAGCGAAGTGAAAGCAAAAAAAAAAAAGAGAGACGAAGTAGAAGACAGCAAAAGCTACATAAAGCGTATCTACATTGCGCGCGAGAAGTGGTCACGGCAACGGAAATGCGGAAAACACACAAAAAAAGACGACCCGTCCCAAGAATCAAGACTATGTAGTCCGATAACAATGATCAGTCCTCTGAGTTGATACCATCAGCAAGGGTGAAGGATCACCCACTATGATGTATTTGTTGGTCCGACAACAACAAAGAACAGAAGGTTTCTCGTACTTGCTAAAGGGTTGTAATTGTTGCGCATTCTTCGTGCATTCGAAAAGCAGCTGGCCCTCCAGTATATATATATATATCCACAGAAAGGAGTCGTTAGAGGGCAAACACAAGAAAAAAGAAAACGTCGCCACTAGGTGTCTAGCTCACTCCGCTTGGTCGTATATGCAGGCTCTCATGAGTTGCCCGTACGCTTTCCTTGACATGGAACCCGAGATCTTTTTCTGCATCCACATTGGAAGCAGTTTTGGGACGCTCACATTGTTGGCGGAGGTCATGACAAGCAAGCTCGCAGGATGGAGTGCCTTCCCCTGCTCGTACCGCGCAGTCGTGTCTTTGAAAACGCTGTACACCAATTTCGCGGCGTCTGTACTTGTCACGCTTCCCATGGTGCATAAACGGTGTAGCTGCTCAGGCTGCCTCAGCAGTTGCTCGTCCGCGTCGGCGATGGGGATGAGGACGATGTGCTGAAAGTTGACATCGACGCTTTCGCAGGTATCGCCGTCACGCCTTGCCTGTAGCCATGCGGCGAGTGACGGCGAGGCAGCGGCCGCCGCCGCACGCGCACGCGCGGATCCGCTAAAGAGAATGTCGTACACTGTCAGCGGGGCCGACTGTGGCAGCGGTGTCGCGTCCGCCGGATCGGTCACGAAGGTGAAAGCGTGCGAGATCCGCTCGTACTGGAAAAGGCGATCCACGAGACCGACGCGACGCAGCGATGGGCTGCCCACGCCGTGATCGTACCAGTGGTGGTCAAAGGTGCGGCACAACACGTCTGGCACGAGGCTACACACGTCGCCGTCGCATTTTGGCCGCTTCTTCGCTACCGCTGCCATCGGCCGCCGCAGCGAGTCGTCCTGCAGAGTCCCGCGAAAGTCACCACCATAGCGTTCGTAGAAGGTGTAGTTGGTGTCCCACGCCAGTCGCTTCTGCACGTCCGTCAGGTGACGGTAGAGGTCGGTGGTGGCAACGCCAGGGAAGAGGCCAACAAGTCGCATGACAGGCGCCACCTGGCCGTCGGCGTCCGTGTACGTGTCGCCAAGGCGGAGGATGCGCAGCTGCGCCGTGGCGGCGCGCAGCTCGTGTTGGAAGTCGTCCGCCTCCACCGTCCACTGCGGGTCGCAATCGAGAAGACGCATGCTCGCCACTAAGTCCTGCGTGGCGGCGTTGGCAGCGGTGCAGCGCTGCGGTGGGTCGAGGAGGGGCGTGCACCGCACCCATTGAACGGGGAGCAGCGCATGCGCCGTGGCACCAAGCGCCGCAGCCTTCAGAAGCACGCCAACAAAGGACATCGGTAGGTGTATGTGTGTACCAATATGCAGAAGAACCCAAAGACGTGCAGCTGTTCTAGTAAAAACCAATGACGCCGCTCTAGCAAAACAAAGACGGAAGAACAAGGAAGGCCTGCTCGTGGGCTTATACCTGCAGATTCTCTTGTACTGTCAGTAATCCTGCAAAAAGGGGGCCGTGTGGACTGCCCCTCGAACCTGTAAAAAAGGAAGAAAAAAAAAAGATAGTGCGGCAGTACAGCGGTTGAGGAAAGAAAAAGAAAGAGACAGGAAAAAGGAGAAGGGAGGAGAAGAGGAACAAAGAACAGTGGTTTTGCCGCGACTGCCATGTGTGGATGCGTTGTGCATAGCGTGACACTGGCTCTACTAAATAGGAACTTATGTACCTGTGCGTGTGTGTCGGAGATGAGTCTCTGTGAATGGCACCAATGCCCGTGAGATCCCAACAACACGCACAAACGTTTGTTGGAGTCCTGACTTCCACACGCAGCTACTGGGAGAGAGCGCATCACAAAAGGGCCTCCAAGGCGTCGGCAAAGAAAGCCTGCCCAGCCTGGTGTGATGGACAACCAGCACCTTAGAGAACACGCAAATCCCTCGTGGACAGAAAACCTGCATCAACGAAAAAACGGCAAGTGTGCCGCTGCTTCCACACACATCTTCATGATGCCGAAAAAACTACATTTTCTGTATTATTTTTTTGAGTTTTTTCAGGAAATCAGGAAAGAAAAACAAAACGTATCACATGTTCAGTAACCAACACAGTTTACGCCTTGGACTGGCCGTACTTGCGGATCTGCACCTGGAAGGCGAGGGAGTCGGCGAACTTGTGGCCCTTGCGGGTCAGGCGTTGGCCGGACTGCGCACCAGCCTCCACGAGGCCGAGCTTCGTCAGGGACTTGCAGGCCCAGTGGAGGGGACCCTTGGAGGAGGTCACGGTGTGCTCCGGGCGGCTGCCGTAGTTCTTCTTGTTACCGAGCGCTTGCTGAGGCCGCCGTAACCCACGCCGGGGCGGAGGTAGATGGCGCGCAGCACGGCAGCGCAGCGGACGTAGTACCAGTCCGGGTTC
>AUXI01000623.1:0-15021 GCA_000482105.1 Crithidia acanthocephali | reverse complement strand
AAAAAAAACAAGCTTTGCCATTGCGACAGAACAGCGAAAGTGCATTTGCGTTGAATCGCCTGTGTGTACGTGTGTGCCTATGTGGCACCTCTGCCTTTTATGCCACCGCCTCTCCTTAACGAATGATGTATCGGCCCACAGGTTTGTCCTGCTGACGCATCCACGGATGGCCTCCTTCACCTTCTTCTTTCCTTTCCGTCACTGCTTGCGTATTCCCACAGCCACCAAGGACGCAGCTGCTTTACGTTTCGTCTTTTCTGTTTCTTTTTGAATTGTGCGTTTTCCCGCTCTGCACCGCATTCGATTTGTGCATTGGTGTCTGCGTGTTCCATCTGCTGAGGTTCTGTGCGCACCTTCATTCACCAGCCTCGCCAGTTTGACGCTGTCCGTGTTCTCTGACAAGAGCCACCACCACAAGAGCAGAGACAGCGCGAAGGATGGACAGCGAGGAGGCTCGGGTGACGGTGTCGGTGCGGGTCCGGCCAAAGCTGGCCACCGCTGCCAACGCCCTCCAGCAGAGCGAGCGCTACGAGGAGGTCATCTGCATCCCCACGTCGGACGCCACGCTGCGCCTGGCGGAGCGGCGGGCTTCGAAGGTGCAGCGCGACATGCATTTCGCCTACGACCACGTCTTCGACATCGACTCGACGCAAGAGGAGATCTACGAGGCCGCCGCACTCGACGCGGTGGATAGCGTGCTGGGCGGCACCAACGCTTCCCTCCTCACCTATGGACAGACGGGCAGCGGGAAGACGTACACAGTGCTGGGCAAGACCACTCCGCCGACTCCGGACGGCACACGCGGGGATGAGCTGGTCGGCTCCGACACGGGGCTGCTCCTGCGTGCCATCCAGGACATGCTTCACTTTGCGGAGCGGATGCGGCAGAAAAAGGAGCGGCACGTGGTGCTCGGCATCACCGCGATGGAGATCTACAACGACGAGATCCGTGACCTGCTGCGCGAGGGTGGCCGTGGCCCTGCCGCCCCTTTGCAGCCCATCATGACACGCGACGCACTCCACTTCCCCGGTCTCACCCACCTGCCGCTGCGCACGCTGCGCGATGCGTGCACCGTGTACGAGCGGGCAGCGGGCCGCCGGGTGCAGCGTGCGACGTCGGCCAACGACACGTCCTCCCGCTCCCACGCCATCTTCACCGTGGAGGTGTTTCAGATGCCAGCGTCGCCGCAGTGCCCGTGTCCGCCCACGCTGGCGGAGTGCTGCGCGGTGCGGGATGCGCAGCTGACGGCGTCGGCGCGTGGTACACTGCAGTCGAGTGCGTCGTCATCGCCGTCGCCGCCGCGCTGTGAGTCCTTCGACGGAGCCCCCACCGTCCTGCGCACCGCCGGCGGCGCACCGCTGCTGTGCAGTGCGCTGACGGTGGCGGACCTCGCGGGCAGCGAGAAGGCGAAGCACGCGGACGTGCACGGGGCCGGCTTTGACGAGCTGCGCCGCATCAACGCCTCCCTCACCGCTCTCGGCAACGTGGTCCACCACCTCCACCGCGGCTCCGCCCACGTGCCGTACCGCGACAGTAAGCTGACGATGGTGCTGCGTGACACCTTCGCGGCGCCACGTGCGCGGGTGGTGCTCTTCGTCAACGTCAGCCCCACCGCCGTCACCTGCGAAGAGACGCTCTCATCGCTCTACTTCGCCGACAAGATGAAGGGCATGACGGTGCCAGACGCGGCGGCCACCCCGCAGCAGGCGGCCCTGCAGGCAAGCTACCTCACGTCCCTCCGCACCCACGACGCACTGCTGGCGGAGCTGCACATCTTTCAGGTGCAGCAGGAGCTGCCAGCCGGCGCACTGCTGCAGCGGCGTGCAGCGGACACGCTAGACGGCCCGCCTCTCCGTCAGCTCCCGTACCACACTACAGCCGCCAGGGCGGGCAGCCACGAGGCCGCGGGTCAGCTGCAGCGGCTCTGTGCGGCGATGGCGGCGGAGGTGGCGCAGTCCGAGTCGCCAGAGGCTCGAACGCACCGCCTGGCTGAGGCGGCACGGCGAGAGGCGAAGAAAGATCTTCTGAGAGAGTACAGCCAGCGCCGTGCGGAGACGCACCGTCTGATCACCGCAGCAGAGCAGTTGAGCGCAGCACTGACGCAGGAGTTTGCGGAGGCGGAGGCGGCAATGCGCGAGTCGCTGCATGCGGAAAAGGCAGAGGCGCGAAACGCGATGGCCACACGTCAAGAGCTGCGCAGATCAAAGGCAGC
Source organism: Crithidia acanthocephali (assembly GCA_000482105.1). Taxonomy (NCBI): domain Eukaryota; phylum Euglenozoa; class Kinetoplastea; order Trypanosomatida; family Trypanosomatidae; genus Crithidia; species Crithidia acanthocephali. The sequence continues at coordinate 12,809 of AUXI01000623.1, read as the reverse complement.
TCAGGCGGCGGCGCTGGCAGCGCTGAGCGACGACGCAGCGGCCGGCTTCCCGCACGACAACACCGCCCATGCGAGTGCCGACGGCGCCAATGGCCCCGGAGACACCCACAGCGGTGCAGGTAGCTGTCCCATTGCGGCCCCTGCTGACCTCTGCCGTTTTGCCGAGGAGACGGAAGGCTTCGACGACGTCATTGGGCACACCCTTCAGAGTGCCCTGGCCGCCGCAGAGCTGCGCAACACCTTCGTGGAGTTGGTTGCCTTCAACGTGCGCACGGACCCCGCCCCTGACTGCAGCCTCCGCGAGGGCAGCAGCCGTCGCAGCGTAAAGTCGCGCAGCCGCAGCGGCACCGCGGCCGCTTCCTCTGACACGACACGCCCAGCAGTCGAGGGATGGCTGCGCAGTGCGGTGCTGGCGATGGCCGGCAACGCCGTCGTGCAATCAGCCAAGCGCCAACAGGCGAGAACGCACGCAGCAGCGCAGCCGCTGGTCAGCCGGCCACCGCTCCACGATGTCACGAATGTGCAGGCGAAGACGGTGCCGTCGCACACGCCGCGGCAGCTGCCCAAGTTCTGGACGGTGGTGCAGGAGCCGAGCTGCACACCGCAGCACACCACGAAGGAGGCCGACAACGCAGCAGTGACGGCGCAGCACGCCCCCCGCTACCCCCGCTCAGCCTTTGACGAGCCGGCGCTCGTGACGCGCGTGACGGCCTACATGGACATGGGGGCGTCGCTCATTAAAGTAGACCGCACAGGACACCCGCGGCAGCGGTGGTTCTACCTCGCCCAACGCGAGGACCGCTACCTGCTCTGCTGGGATGAGGCGAGACGGGCCGCGAGCCTCAACGGCGGTGGCCACGTGTACCTCGACGCGGTGGTGAAGATCATCCTCGGCCGCTCCTCGCCTGGATTTCTGAAGTACGCCAAGGCCGATGCAGCTGCGGCAGCGGCGAGCGAGGAGGCTGTCTGCAACTCCTTCACGATTGTGTACCACACCCGCGCCAACCACCGCGACTTCAAGTTTGTGGATGTCATCTGCCCAAGCAGGAGCGAGCTGGAGACGTGGGTGGTGGGGCTGGCGCACTGGACCGGCGTCTCACCAGTCTTCGAAGACGCTCGGCAGCCAGACGACGGTGATGGCTCCTCCCATGCTGCTGCCGCAGTGGTGGTGGAAGGGAACGAAGACACCACGAAGCCCGACAGCAGCGCGTCACTGTCGATGGTTTTGACGCCGCAGGAGGCGGTGCTGTGTCGGGCGTGGCACATCCCAGCCGAGGTACTCGCGAAGACAAAGCACGAGATCGTCGCGCGGCGGACACGACACCACTCTGGCCGGATGCGGCTGACGCCTGGCGAGCTGCGGGACCTGGTCGGACTTGACATCTTCCGTGCCAGTGCTCTGTGGCAGCACTTAGCGAAGGAAGGTCTGGTGGTGAACCCGACAGCGAAGCTGTGCAGCTTTGTAGGCAATGACTAATCGAGCAAGTTGCGCAAGGAGACTGAAATGGAAGCTTAGTAGTGCTCTGATAGTTTTGGAGCTAGCGCCACGCCCGCCATTTCAGATCACTTATGTCGTGAGTTGTCTTCGTTCTCTTTTCTAGATGTATTTTCGAGAGAATGCACACCAATAGATATCCATATAGATGTTTAGATCTTCACCTTTTTGTTTTTAGATGTTTTTCTGTTTGCTCTGCATGGCAGAGTTAAGATGTCGTTAAACTAAGAATAGAGATGCATTGCTTTTTGTTTTTCGTTCTTTCTCTCCTCACCATCGTCAAACTATCCGCCATGTTTACCACTGTTCAGTTTTCATGAAATGGCAGCGAATAGTGTTTTCTTCCTTTTCTCCTTTTCACTAGATGTCCAGAATTGCGTTCCTTACTCTCATTTTCTTCAATTTCCTTTACTCGTACATATTCCTTTTTGTTTCCGCCACCTGGGATGTCGTTTTTCTCCTTTTACTGTCCAACTGCGAGCAGAGGAAAAGCCAGTTCTATTGAAGAGCACGTAAAAAAGAAAAAAAACGTGCACATGTTCTATTAACGGTCTTCATAAGATTCATCCAATTATCAGAAACTGGCAAGCTACTGTAGTTTTCAGCGAAGCAACAAAAAAAAGTAGTGATGTACGTGCCAGGTGTGTGTATGCGTACACGTATGTGTGTGGAGCTCAACTTTTAGAGTTTTGGAGCTTGAAGGGTTTGTGTGAATAAAGACAAGGTGTCAGAACGGGGAATGAGCACGCTGAGTCTCTTGCGCGCACCAGCGGCGCTGTGCTGACTTTTCCACTTGACAGGGAGGATGCAGCAACCAGGGAAGTAGCAGCAGAAGACGATCTTTTTTTTTCCTTCTCGAACACATCTTCCCGTCTCGAAAGGTGAGAGCTCTGGTCTTCTCCTTTCTGTTGAGGGCGTGTTCATCTGAACAACAAATCTTTTATTTTTATTCTCTCTCTTCTCTTCTCTTTCCTTTTCTTCTCAAACAATGGCCACGTTCATCTTGTCCCCCAGCTACACACGTACGCACGTTACCCCCATGAACAGCGCGAGCGAGGAGGAGTCGGTGCTGCAAAAGAAGAAGGCAGCAGCGCAGAGACGCCTTGAAGAGCACATTGCGTGGAAACGCAGCTTCTTCCAGGCTCGACCACCGCCACCACCCATTGGGCAGCTGCACCGCCGACAGCAAGGGAAGACGAAGGGCCACGCGTGCCACGCCGCCTTCCAGTGCGCCGTCGCTCTGCACCAGTCCCTGCAGGAACAGGAGCGGCTCGAGTACGCGGCGCACCACGACAAGGAGGAGATGATGCCGCACGGAGACGACGCAAACACCACTGCGGTGTCGCCGCTCACCTCGAGCGCCACAGCATACACGCCCGCCACGACTGCCGCAGCTGCTGCGGATCCTCTCACGAAGCAGGAGAGGTGGGCAGCGCAGCTGCACGGCGAGGCGGCGCGCCGCAACCCGTCCACTGACCTCAACGTCCGCTCCGACCCCACCCGCACGGTGCTGATGGCGAACCTGCACCCCGACACGGTGGAGGAGGATCTGCGTCACTTCGCCGATCAGTTTGGCCGGGTCGTGCACGTCCGCATCGTGCGCCACCACAAAACCGGCAAGAGCCGCCGCTACGCATTTGTGGAGTTCGGCCTCGCAGGGGAGGCCCGCCGAGCACTGCAGTTCCACCGCCAGAAGCGCCTCAAAGGCCACGCCATCATCATCGATCGTGAGAAGGGGCGGACGGAGGCAAATTTCCTGCCGAAGCGGATGGCTGCCGCGGAGGCCTTTTTGGCGTCGCAGGGTGCGCCGACAGCGGGCAAGGCGTCCAGTGCGAGGGCCAGCGCACCCGAGGCGAGCTGCGGCGAGGGGCCGTCGCCGGTCGGTGCTGCTGCCACTGCAACGAAGGCGGGTGCACCGTCGCTGCCTGTCGATGACGAGGACTTTTTGAATTCCATTCTCAACAGCTAGCACGGCGAAGGAAAAGAGGTTAAGCTGAGTAAGTGAGTTGTCTTGCCGCAGTGTTGTGCCATTGGCGGAGCTGTTCCTCTGGTAGCTGTTTCGACGCATTGGATGCGCTCTGAAATGGCACTCATTGAAGCTGTAAAGTAAGAGGTGGAGTGCTTCCACGGATGAAACTATACGTGATATACTGCGAAAAGAATGAGTTGTATCTACTGCAGCACCGTCAGGTTTGGCATTGCTGACGGAACGTTTCCACTGTTGCGCACTTTAAAAGAGCGGACGCATTAGTCGTGTAGCGATGAGCACAGCGTGGGCTGCACACACACTTGGTAGGTGATCGTTTTATATCCAGTTTACTGTCACTCCCCTCCTTCTCAACCCCTTTCCTGTTTTCTTCTTCATCCGTTCGCGCTCTATTCCAGCTACAAACACACACAAAAAAGCAACAACAGCAACTCGCCCACCACCTTCTCTTTACCTCCGTAGCCTCTCAGTGGCACCGCAGGTTCAGTTCAACTCAGCGGCTGTAGCTGTGTACAGACACTTTTTTTTTTGTCCTTGTCTTCTACTCTGACTCACGTCATCTTCTTATCCCGTTTTTCTCTCTTTGAGCCCCACAATCATTTCTCTGGCTGTCTCGGTGAGAGCTTCGTCCCATATCAGAGACACACACTTTCTAACACCCGCATCTGTTTTTTTTTTTTCTGGCAGCGGCAGACAAGATGCAGTTCACGGTGGAGCAGATTCTGAGTGTGCGGAACAACTACCGCGACCTGCCGTACCCGGGCTTCTCGCTGGAGGAGGTGGTACGACGTCGTCGCACTGGGCAGACGAAGCTCGTGCGAGGCGAGAACGCGTGGGTGGCGAAAGGTGCGGCCGACTCCGAGAAGGAGTGGGTTCAGCGTCTTGTGCAGAGCACGCTGAACAAGCTCACGACGAAGAACAACGACGTCATGCTGGAGAAACTGTGCGTGCGCGAGATCTTCCACAAGCAGGAGATCACCGACATGGTGGTGGACATGATCTTCAAGAAGGCACTCGGCGAGCCGGAGAACGCAAAGCTGTACGCCGGCGTCTGCCTCAGTCTCGCCTTGTACGAGGCGAAGGTGGTGAACGAAGCGCAGAAGGGCGAGCGGCCGCAGTCGGACCTGCGCGACGCCGTCATCCGCTCCGCCCAGGATTTGTTCCGTCGGTCGAGGGAGGGGCTGCCCTCGACGGCGGGCATGGACGAGGAGGAGATCGAGGACCTGCGGCTCAACCTCATGCGGCGCCAGCGGTCCAACATGACCTTTGTCGGTGAGCTCTACCTCGCCACGGTGCTGTCCCACTCGACGATGTTCGACATCCTCAGCATCACCATCCGGCCCCTCGACGACGCCAAGTTCCCCACAAACGACTACATCGACCTGCTGGTGGCGCTGCTCACCACCGTCGGCGAGCGGCTGGACGCGTCGCACAAGAAGCGGCTGGACCCGTTCTTCGTCACCCTCGCCGGTTTCATCAAGAGCACCGACTGCCCCTACCCGCACCGGATTCGCTTCAAGATCATGGACCTGCTGGACCTCCGCAAGAACGCGTGGGGGGCCAAGACGAAGCCGGTGAAGCCCGCGGCTGCGGCAGCGCCGGCGCCGGGCCACGGCAGGGAGAAGAGGGGTGGTGCGGCGTCGTCCGCAGCGGCGGCGAAGCGCGGCAGTCGCGAGAACGCCGACAGCGGCAGTCCCATCGGCGGCGGCAAGAACTGGCGCGACACGTCGAGCAGCGGCGGCGCACACAAGTCTGCCGGCCCTGCCCGCACCGCCAGCCCAGCCGGTGCCGGTCTCGGCCTCAACGGCCGTGGCACCACGAGCGGCGCGGCGGCGTCGTCGTCGGTCAACGCGGCCCCGGCGGCGGACGAGGCGGCCTTCCGCGCGTCCCCGGCGCCGGAGGTGCCGCTGGTGAAGTTTGAGCTGCGCGTTGCCTCGATGTTCCAGGAGTGGGTGGCGGATCGGACGAACGACATGATCCTGCATTGGGTGGAGCAGTTCAACACGTGCGACCGCGTCTTCGAGTCGGAGAGCGAGCTCTGTGTGGCGGTGGCGCTCGAGGTGATCAAGTCGGCCTGCCTGACGACGCGTAAGGATGCCCAGCGGGAGGCCTTCAGCTTCCTCGTCGTCGGCCTCTTCATGATCGACACGGAGGTCTTTGACGGCTTTGCCAGCGCGCTCGCCACGGCCATCGAGGACGGACTGTTGGAGGACACGCCGAAGTTCGGTGAGCGCTTCATGAACATGCTGCGCCTCACCTCGACGGAGCAGGAGACGCGCGCGGATGTCTACTTCGATGCGGCCAACGTGCTGCGGCTGACGTACAACCGCCTGGAGGAGGCGGACGAGTTCGCGGTGGACACCCTCATGACCTTTTGGGACCGCGTGCCGCACCTGAGCACGGACGAGGAGACAATGATTCGCATGGACGTCGATGTGCTGTACAACCTGTGCAACCCGGAGGATGCCCAGCCGGGCCTGGAGACGCTGCTGAGCCGCATTATTCACTCCATGTACACGCTGCAGCTGATGGAGCCGGAGGTGCTGCAGGCTTTCCTGGACCTGCCGGTGGAGGACGCCTTGTGCGAGAAGGTGATCGAGGACTACAAGAAGCGCTTCCCGATGAACTGAGGCCATCCCGCCACAGTGAGGAATGGGAATGCGAGCTGAGTCGCCTCGTTGTCTTGCCACGCATTAATTGGTGATAAGAGTGTTAAACGACTAAATGACTTCTAATAAATTATGTTAACCTCGCTTCTTTTTTTTTTCCTTGACGTTGTTTCTTGTTGAGAGAGAGGAGCTGTATTGAGATGCTTTGAAGTGCCTCATGAATGACACGCAGCTGCGAAAGGCTGGAAGGCTTTCAGTCTTTCGTTTCTTTTTTTTCATTTAGAGCCGTAGGCTATCAAAGCATGCACACCCACCCACACACCCACACCCACATGCAAACACACACACACACGACCGTCCCACATAAAGAGAGGAAACAAAAGTTGGCCTCACTAAACGTGCGGGAAGTTTGTTGCGACTGAAATTCAAGCGAAGCAGCGCAGCTTGAAGTCATTTACTTCCTCTTGCCATCTCTGATGAATTTTTTTTTCTTAACAGTTTAAGCAATCCTTTGCTTTTTTCTTTTTGTGTACTTTTATACGTAATCGTAGGTGTTGAGTTTTTCTTCAGCTATGAGCAGACTGCAGCGTAGCTCGCAAGAGAGAGAAAGAGAGTGCGAAGTTTCTTTTTTCCGTTGTGATCACGTGTGTGTATGTTAGTGTATGTGAAGTGTGTGTGAAGTATGTGGAATGTGTAAAGTGTTTGGTGGTGTTCCTTTGGTGCTCCTTGTGTTTCTTGTTGATGCTGCATGTTTCGCCCGTGCAGTAAAAGTTAAAAGAAAAAAAAAGGAACACCTCATTTTTTCACGCCGCGTTAGGCATCGCGCTACGTTGCGCTGCTCACGTAGTTGTGGAAGCGAGCTGGAGGTTCACAGCACCCCTCTTAGTCACCTGACTTTTTCTCTCTCAGTGAATGCGCCGCGACGTACACGACGGGCAACGCCGCTACACCTTCAACCTTCTTGTGCGTTTTTGTTCTCCTTTAAACGCGATCCCATGCAAGATGCGTAGCGGAGGTCAGCGTTTTACAGTTGTCACTCACCCATCGTAGTCTGGCATTCCCTGTACACTGTGAATGGCGTATGCATGCTTCTACGCATCTCTGTGTGCAGCGTTCACTGAAACGCAGTCATCTCACGACTCCTCTCATCGTCTCTTCCCCACACCTCGGGTGTTTCAACTGCGGGCCACTTCCCTTTTCTCTCACGTCTCTTTTTCCAATCACTTCAGCTTAAGAAAAAACAACCACAACAACAACAACCACCGTCGCACACTCTTCTCCTTTGACGACGTTGCGTTTGCCGTCTTCGCCTTTTCTCAGCTATCGTGCTTGTCTCCTCTTTCAGTTGCTTCACCTATTTTTTTTTTGTTTTCGACTCACGTAGCCTCCTTTTTCACAGCGTCCAGGTTAGAGTTCAGCGCACGTTCGATATACACATAAACGCACCACAGTACAGGGTGGAGCTTTATTTCTTGCCTTCTTTTTTTCTCTCTCTCTCTGCCTCCACCATGTCGAAGATTCTCCAAAAAGTCGCCATCGGTGCCATGGCCGCCGGCCTGGGCGTCTACAGCTGCTGCTTCGTCGTCTACCCCGGCGAGGCGTGCATTCTGTACAACAAGATTACTGGCCTGAAGAGCTCCGTGTACGGCGAGGGCCTGCAGACGCGCATCATCGGCCTGGACGAGATTATGCGCTTCAACGTGCGTGTCCGCCCGCGCACCCTGCAGACGATGACCGGCACGAAGGACCTCCAGATGGTGAACGTGCGCCTGCGCGTGCTTTTCCGTCCGATGGCGGACCGCCTCCCGCAGATCTACCGTACCTTTGGCCTCGACTATGACGAGCGCATTTTGCCCTCCGTCAGCAACGAGATCTTGAAGGCGGTGGTGGCGGAGTACAAGGCGGAGGAGCTGATCCAGAAGCGCGATGCCGTCTCGGCGCGCATCTACCAGCTCATGCAGGAGAAAGTTAACCAGTTTGGCCTCATCCTGGAGGATCTCTCCCTGGTGGACATTCAGTTCGGCACGGACTTCATGACGGCGGTGGAGCAGAAGCAGGTGGCCCAGCAGGAGGCGGAGCGCTACCGCTACGTCGTGCTCGAGAACGAGCAGCGCCGCCGCGCCGCCGTGGTGCGTGCGGAGGGCGAGGCGGAGTCGGCCCGCCTCGTCTCCGAGGCCATCCAAAAATCCGGCTCCGGCTTCCTGGAGCTGCGCCGCATCGAGGCGGCAGTGGACGTCGCCAGCCAGCTCGTGCCGATGCAGAACGTCACTTTTGTGCCCAAGGACGCAAGCATGCTGATGAACATGCCGCGGTAAGAGGGATGGAGTAGCCTGCATAGCGGATGAGAAGAGAGCGTTGTTCTTTTGTGTGTTGCGTTGCTTGAGCGGGGGAACGTCATGTGCGTTTTTATTCTCGTACGCCTCGTATCTGCTTGTGAGAGAGAGAGAGAGGCAAGCGCGTTAGTGCGTGTAAAAAGAAGTAAAGTGGACCGGGGATACACTGGACACTCTTGTCTTCTGTCTATTGAAGCTTCCGTTTTCCTAGTTGCTCACCTATTCAGTCTTTGAGTTTTCACATTTTGGTGTCAGGTTGTTGTTGTTATTCAAGTAAAGAGGAAAAGCCGAAAAAAAAAACAGAACAACATCAACAGCAAAAGAGCGCATGCGTTCTGGTCGTGCGAATGGGATAGCACGTGATAGCTGTGGTGATCTCTCTTAACGCAATCGCTGAGGTCCCGTGTTCTCGCGCTGTCCTCCTCCGTCCCTGTGCTCTTCGTCCTACCACTGATGGCAACTGCGGTGCTCAGGTTGTCGAAGAGCGCGGAGGCGATCCGCACGAAAGCACTCTTCGACGAAGCTCACTACTGCCGCTTACTTGCGCGCATACTCCGTGACGAAGAAGCGTGAAGCTCAACGCAAATTGCAGGGCTCTTTTTTTTTTCCTTTCTGCCCTTTCTTTCCATCAATTCCCTCCATTGATGGTGCACTGCTCGACCTCTCACCAGTACCTTTTGTTTACATCGCTTCCATCGCTTTTCCTCCTCCTTCCTTCGTTCCTCGTCCTCTTCCTTTTAACAGTCGTAGTCTGCACGGCAACGCCGGCAAGGATTTCTTTTTCGCTCCACCAGCATTTTGCAGATGGACAACACGACGGCACTCACCGCCGTCGTCGGGACTGTGCTCGACTCCGCCAGCGGCGTCACTGCCACGTGCTGCCTCCCCCTCCTCGACCGCCATGCTGCCCTCATTGGCACCAACAAAGGTAGTCTTCTCTTCTGCACTCCCGCCAGCGAGGCGGACCCGCTCCTCGAGCCTGCCTGCGATGTGACACTGCATTGTGGCCCGGTGTACGACGTGGCCCTCAGCACGCAACACCTCGTCGCCACCGCTGGCCACGATGCCGTCGTCTGCGTCTTTCCGCTGCACGCCCTCTGCCAGGACGGCGGCCCGCGCCACTGCCGCCGACTGCTTGGACACACCGTCCCGGTGGTGGCGGTGCGCTTTCTCTCTGACGGCACCACCCTCATCTCCCTCGGCGCGGATGGCCGTGTGCGGGTGGTGGATGCTGTTCGAGGCGACGTACTGGCAGTGCTGCCCACCGGCTGCGCCGCCACGTGCCTCGCCTGTTCGATGGACGAAACAACGGTGTTTGTCGGCGGACGACGGCTGGCGGTGGTGGACTTGTACGCGGCGATGCGGCCCGCTGCACTGCACTCCGCTGCTGCGGTGGAGGCGTGGACACCGACGGTGACGAGCACCGCAGATGGGGAGCGCAATGGCGAGAGCAGCAAGAGCAGCGTGGCAGGTGTGCGGTTTTATCAATGGGCGTCGTCGAGTACTTCCACGGGTGGTCACAGCAGCAGCGGCGGCAGCAGCAGCGAGAAAGCGGTAGCGGACGATTCCGCGATGGTGCAGACCTCCCAGACAACACACGGGGTGTTCATTTCGAAGCTTGTCGTCGATCCGGACGACAACACGCTGACCGCCGTGTTTGCCCGCGGCGCATTGACAGGAGTGCGCGTGCAGCACTGCGGGGAGGCGCGGTGGTCTGCGGAAGGCGGTCGAACTGCCTTCCACACGACGTGGACTCTGCCAACGGACCAACCGGTGGTGGAGGTGCAGCAGCAGCGTCAGCGTCGAGCATCGGTGTCGGTACGCTGCCGCGTGAAGGCGGCCACGCGTCCTTCAGCCAAGCTGCCACTAAGCCTCGCGTCTTCCTCTGGCGCGGCTACGGCGGCGGCGGCGCTCTGGCATGGCCGGTGGTACACCTCCCCGTTTGAGTTAAGTGGCGGTGCGGGTGTGCAGCGTGTCGCGCACGGGCTGTTTTGTCAACGAAGGCTGCAACGTTACCCGAGCAGGTGACTGTCTCAACGCAGTCGTCGAGAGGTCTCCCGCGACGACTCCCCCTCTGCTGACCCGCGGGGAGGAGGTGGCACTCGCGGAGGCGCAGTGCGAGGAATTGCAGCGTGAGTGCGACGCGTTGGTCTTTCAGCTGCGGAGCCTGCGAGAGGCGAAGGGAAAGGGGCAGACTGCGTGAGGGAGTGGTGGATGGCTGGTCAGGCTGGGGAGTCTGTTCCTTGCACGGCCACTACTCGTTTAAAGATTTCGCGACACGGTGGCACGCAGCGGTGGCAACGGAACGCAGTCTGAAAACGGTGAGGAAAAGGCTTCCCTTTTTTTTTTGGCTGTGTTCTTGCAAGCTTCTTCAAATTTCTGAAGTCGTGTGGTCGGGTAAGTATTAATTCCGTTTAAAAGGATATCTAAAACTTCTCATTTCTTTTGATGCGATGCAACAACAGCAACAACAAATTGTACAGTGAATACATCTGGCGTTACTTGATTTCACAACAACCAGATGTAAGGGAGTGCGCGGAGAAGAGGGTTTAAAACTACAGCAGCAACAACCACCACATAGTATCAGTGCAGCACTGTCCGTAGCAGTGACCAATGCACGGTTAGACTCTTCGCACCTCTTCTCCGTCATACAAACTGAGCACAAACGGGTCGGCGCAGTGCCGAGGCTTGTGCTGTTCTACTACATGAAGTCTTCACGTCTTTGCCAATCCCTGTAGCTCCTCTCTCTCTCTTTCTCTCTCTTTCTCTTTCTCGTCTAAGGTACTCTACCCTCTTTGACTGGGTTTTCTCTCTTTCTCTTCCTCTTACAGACAACGGAAAGGGAGATGACGGCGCCGAACTTGGAGGCACTCCTCGGTGCGTCTCTCACCGCGGAGCTCCTCACCAAGGCTGGTGGACTGCTGCGGCTGAGTAAGCTGAGCGACGCGGCGCTGCGGCTGTTGGGCAGCGAGGACTTCCAGAGCATCGCCAGCAGCTCCCGCGCAAAGCAGCTGCACGCCGGACTTCTCATCACCGCCCCCGTCTTCACCGAAGCCTTCGGCGAGGCCGAAGAGGCGGACACGGCAGACTTGAAGGCGGCGCAGAAAGGAATGGCGCAGCTGGGCCGCAAGAGTGCGCTGATGGCGAAGGCGGATCTCTCCGGTGCGTCGCCGGACGGCTCTCTGGGTGAGGCGGAGAAGGAAAAACTGCGCGCCGCCTTCGCGCGTCTGGCCGCGGAGGGCAAAGTGACCGCCGAGGACACGCAGGCGCTCGCCGTGCCGTTTGTGTACGTCCGCGGCGAGGCAGCGAGGCAGAAGCGCGGTGGACAGAAGGAGCGCAAGAAGCGAGAGGCGCAGGCGGAGCAGGCCGGCGTGGTGGAGCGTGCGACGCAGCGGGTGAAGATGGGCGTGAGTGAGGAGGAGCAGGTGCGGCAGCTGCTGCAGAGCGAGGTGATTCGGACAGAGTTTGCCCGGGAGCGGGAGAAGCAGCTGCAGAAGGAGTCCCGCAAACGAGGACGGGAGGAGGCACATGATGAATACGACGACCTGCTCAACATCGCTCTGTGACCGGTTTTTTATTTTTGCTGGGTGGGTTGGGGTGGAGAGGGTGATGTGCGTTGCTGTGGACTGTGTCGTGTCGCACGCTCGTGTTGAACTCCTCTGCCTCTCCAGGAATTGCAATGGCGTTGGCGTGACACCTTTCGCTCAGGTTCTTTTTTTTATTTATTTGGTGCCATCTCTGAGTGTGTGCTGTTGTTGGAGTTCTAGATATCTGTACAGTTCAAATCTTCAAGAAGCGAAACGAAAGAAAGGAAAATAAGTCGCCACTTGCACTTTCTGTGGCTAACGCGTCTTCCACACAGTTTTAAGAGCGACAGCATCGTTTTTGTGGTTATGCTGTGTCGCTGCTTCACGGCTCTCTTCTCTCCTCTTTTAAAAGATGGTGGCACTGAAACAACTGCCCCAGCGCAGCCTTCACGAATATCTTGTCGCTTCCCGCAACTCCACCTTTCCATTATTCCTCTTCTCCGTTCCCGTTTCCGATGACTGGACGCACACGCGTTACGCACACTTTTTGCGCTTCCAAAATGCAAGAGTTGCAGAGAGAAAGGGACTATAGCTCGGGGACACACACTAGTCTGAGCGCTCCCCAGTCCCACCGTGGTAGATCCTTTCTCCTTTTTTTTCTTCTCGTTTGTGTGACCTTCGCCGTTCGCACACCGACGGACTGTGTGAGCAGAGGCCAGCTAATTCTACAGCGCCACTCACAACAATCGGTGCTGTTTCTTGCTCGCCATCAGACAAGTCTGCTTCCCTTTCTTACTTTTTTTTTGTAAAAACGCCATCTTTGTACATTATTTTCTGAACTAGACTCGTCGAGCGCAG
>AUXI01000622.1:0-15037 GCA_000482105.1 Crithidia acanthocephali | reverse complement strand
CGGTGAAAAGAGAAAATGGGGATGAGGCGTCATCGAGGCATCCTTGACGACCATGGGCGGTTGTAAGCTTGACAGAGCGTGCCTATGTGCTGCGTCGATGAAACTAACACCAAAAAAAAAGCAGGTGTAGCACATTTGTAGCCCATGGTGTGGCATGCTTTCTGATGCTGCTTTTCTTACAACGCACAAAACGTAGCGATATTTCTTGCCTGGCTCCTCCATCTTTGGAATCTCAACATCTTCTCTTCGCTGCTCCTCTCGTATCTTGCTGTATCCAGTGGTTGCATACTCGTCCCAACCTAGTACGGCGCCTGTGTAGCATTCGTTTTAGGCGCACTTGATTTGCGATAGTAGAAGCCGTTTTTTTGTTTGTTTGTTTTTGTGTGTGTGGCTCAACTCGCAAGCAGGCGGCATCTCTCTCTGCTGAATTGTAGGTACTATTAAGCTGCTCTTCTACAACACCAGACTGCCTTTTTTTTCCTCTTTTCCCACCTTACTGCTCATCCACTACGTTTTCAGAACCCACCGATAACTATCAGCTCACGATAACAACACAGACACAGACGCATTACAAATAAAAACAAACAAGCAAACGCGTTTTACAGTCAGTTTAAAGTCCTCCGCTACTTTTCATTCTCACCGTCCTTACCCTGTCATCATCAAAAAAAAAACCCTTCTCCGTTTTCTCCCGCTATAGCTAAAGTGAACGATTTGCGCTGGTTGTTTCTCGCTTGCTATGGATGTGTTGCACTTCTTCGGCCGCTTTCCGCGGCCGCTGCGGTCGTGGAAGCTGCTTGTGGCTCTCTTTCTCTACCGCCTGGTGCTCTGCCTTACCGTGCGCACCGCCGAGTCGCCGGATGAGTGGTGGCAGAGTGAGGAGGTGGCGTACTACATGGTCTTCGGTCGAGGTCGCCTCACGTGGGAGTGGGTCGACGGCATCCGCAGCTACGTCTTCCCGTTTCTCTACGCTGCCCCACTCTTTTTGCTGAAGTGGACTGGTCTGGACACCGCCATGACAGTCTGGGCCTCTAGTCGATGCGTGCAGGCTGTGATCTTCTTCCTGCACGACTGCGTCACGCTGGCGCTGGCGCAGCGACTGGACTACCTCGCGCACAAGGCACGGAAAGCCGCACCGCAGGACGGGAAGACGACCTACACGACCGTGGCACGCGCGCCGACTATCGCGTCTGCCACGCTGGCCATGCTCGTCGCGGCATGGTTTCTCAACTACGACGGCGTCCGCTGTTACTCGAACGTCGCCGAGTCGCTCTTCTTTCTCCTAGCGCTCTACCACCAAACCTACCAGGGCTTTTTGTTCTGGGCCGGTGTGGCGTGTGCAGTGCGTGTGACCGCCGCCTTTGCCCTGCTCCCCATCTTTGCTCTCCACACCTACCAGATCTGCCGCCGCAAAGGCCCCACGCGGGGTGTGTCCTTCATCCTTCTCATCACCTTCGGCATGGTGATCGGGTTCGGCGCCGCGGTGTGCGTCATTGACTTTTTCTTCTACCGCCGCCTCGTCATCACGCCGCTGCGGTTCCTCAAGTTCAACATTTTGATGGACGTGAGCAAGTACTACGGGGTGCATCCAGCGTACTGGTACGCGGTCGTCCTCCCGGTCCTGGCGGCTCCGTTCTCGATCTTTCTGCTGTGGTGGCCCAACGCGTGGGCACGTCTTCCGGCGGAGGTGCGCGGGCAGAGCGTCACCGGCGTCTCGAACGGCAGCGGTGCGAGCAGCAGCAATGCGACGGCAGCTCCTCTCGCGATGTCGCCCGCCGCCGCCGCCGTGCGCTCCCGCCCTCGCTCGGTGCAGCGCGAGATACGGCGGTGGGCCATCGTCCTGGCCGTCACGCTGCTCTGCCACAGCGTCGTTGCCCACAAGGAGATGCGCTTCGTCTACCTCCTGCTGCCCCTCCTGCTGCTCTTCTCCAGTGTGGTGGTGGTGGTCGGGTGCACGACGGTGCCGACACCGCCGACGCCGCGGCTGCACCGCTACGGTCTGCGTGTCCCAAGCGCCGCCACGACGCGCCGCCTCTTCACCACCTTCTGGTGTCTCAGCGGACTCGTGATGCTCTTCGTCCTCTACGGCTACCGCCGCGGTGGGCCGACGATGCTGCGCGAGGTGCGCCGCAGTCCGCGCCACTTTGCGCAGCTGGAGGTGCTGACGCACTGCTACGCCACCCCAGGCTACTCGCACGTGCACGGGAAGGTGGACGTGTTCGAGTGGGTGGACTGCCCCATGAAGCTCGACCCGGTCACGCAGGTGCGCGAGGTGACGCAGGACCGCCTTTTCACGGAGCAGCCGGGGCCCTACGCGTTGTGGCGCTACCGACGGCAGCGGACGGCCCTCACCTTCGCGGTAGGCAGCGCACGAGAAGGAGAAGGGGCAAAGCTGTCAGCGGAGCAGTGGTGGCGGGAAGTGGAGCGGCTGATGCCGGCAAACAGAGCCCCCGTTGTGCCTGACGGACTCATCGTTTTCCAGAACACGGCGAAGGTACTGGAGGAGACGCTGCTTGTGCCGCTGGGCTTCCGCTTGGAGACGGTGGTGGCGCACGCTCCGCACAGCTTCGAGCCGAACGAGGATAGAATGATCGAGCTGTGGGTGCGTGACGGGTAAACGAGGAAAACGGACCATTTACGTATAGCATTCGAGTGGGGCAGAGAGTCTCTTTGCCGCCGATAGTGCTCCAAGAAGCGTGCTTTTGAGCCTCCACAAGACAAAAAAAAACAATTAGGAAGAGTAAACGCAGCACACCCTGGCAATGATAGTGCGGCGTTCTTACACTGTGTTCCCCAGAATCGTCTAAATGGTAAAAAAAAATCTCGTAGTCTCTGCACTCGGCTGACAACACTTGTCGAAACTGCGTCACTGTTGGCGTAACTTCACGTTTCCGGTGGTATGCCCTTCTGATACCCGCTTCGAGAACACGCTCCTCCTCGCTTTCCTTCCCCTTTCCGCCCCCTTTCATTTTGTGCGATAGTGACAAGGTCGCCACAGAACACACGCCACCCTGTCTTCAGCATCCAGTAACGCCATAGAAGTGCATCTTTAATTGAGTAGAAACCGCAGGATACTCGCACGCTCAGCGTTCTAAATGGCCGCCGACCCTTCGTCTTCCTCTCCATCCCCGTCCTCGTCGCCATTTGAGGCGTTGCGTCGTCAGGGTCCGGCAAAAGCCGCTTCAGCTGCCGTGACGGCGTTTCTGCAGCGCGCCGAGGACGACGACGTCGTGTGCGCCTTCGGCCCGGACTACTTTCGTGGTGCCGCCTTCGGCTCCGGCTGTGGGTTTCTCGTTCTCGGTGCCCTCTCCATCGGCATGTTTCGTCGCCTGAAGGCGGACCAGCGCGAGGTGGACTTCCTTGCTGGTCTGCGTCGTGGTCAGCGCAATCGCCACTTCTCCTCTTGGACGCTGCTGCGCGGACTGCGCACGCAGCCCATGTTGACTGTCAGCTGCCTGGCGCTCTCCACCACGACCTTCATGAAGTGCATTAAGTGCTACCTGGCGACGCGCCGCTGCCGCGAGTTTTATCAGGACGACTTGGAGTTTGCGATGCTGCGCGAGGAGAGCCGCCACGACCCGAAAGCCGCAGCGCTGCTGGAGGCAATCGAGCGGGAGGCGGAGGCGACAACGAACACGGCGCCGATCTCGCCGTTGGCGATGAAGTCTGCCGCGGTGGTGGAGCTGCATAAAAAGCCTCTCCCCACCTCTGCTGTGGAAGCTGAAACGGCGGCGGCGACGGTCCCCTCTCTGAAGCCTGGAACCTCGCTGCGGGATTTACTCAAAGCCAACGAAGCGAGCCGGCGCAGCGGCGGTGGCTCAAAGAAGCTTATCCACCGCTGCCCCACCTTCGGAGACGGCGTGGCGGTTGCGTTTTTGGGCTCGGTGTTGGATTGCTATGTTCCGCAAAAGCCCGTGCAGCGCTACTATAACATGCACGCAGGCGTCTGGTAGGCTCGTTGTTGTCTCAAGCGTGTCGAACTCGGTTTGTGTTTTGTTTCCTTCTTTGTTGTTGTTATCGTTTTTTTTTTTTTAGGCATCACGCTCACATCGTTTGCTTCTTCTTGTATGTGTACGCTGCTGCTT
Source organism: Crithidia acanthocephali (assembly GCA_000482105.1). Taxonomy (NCBI): domain Eukaryota; phylum Euglenozoa; class Kinetoplastea; order Trypanosomatida; family Trypanosomatidae; genus Crithidia; species Crithidia acanthocephali. The sequence continues at coordinate 10,955 of AUXI01000622.1, read as the reverse complement.
CGCAACACTCGTTACATTGACTTTTTGGTGCATGTAGGTTTTTGCACGTTTCACAAAGACAATACACATATATATATATATATATATATATATATTTCTCTCTCTTCCTTGAAGCAAACTGGAAGGTGCGGGTTTCGCTTTATCCTTGCAGTCTTTCCGATTCAGTGGCCTGTTCCAGGCCTCACAAGCGCTGGTGCGAGGCTTGATGTTTGGGACAAGGCGGCGCTCGGGCCATCTATGAAACAGCGTGGAAGATCGTTTGTGCCTCAACTCTTTGCTTCACATCGCCTTGCTCCTATAGCATTGCCAGATGATGAAAACAAGGCAAGAAAAAAAAATGCTCGTCACTCACTCCTTTATCTCTCTCTGTCTCTTTTTCTCTCTTTCTCTCACACATACTTTGACGCTGCTGTGTTCCTGCTCCGAAGAGAAGGGCTAACTCTTCGAGTATTTTGTTTTTCTTTTCTCCTATTTTCTGTCACTCTGACGGAGTTGTATATTGATCCCTTTTTTATTTTGGTTGTTTCTCCTTTAACCTAGTTTCCGCCTTCCTTTGTTTCCTTTTTCTCCGTTAATTGACACTTTTTCACCCAAAGCTTTTTTTTTTTGCTTCTCCTTTCCTTTCTGTTTCCTAGCTGGCACAGGGTATACACTGGTCCTCGTGTGCATCTCCGGATTCATTACCTACTCTTAACAGTGCCACACAGAGCTGAAAGAAGAGCAAAGAGCTTGCTTCCCATGCACGCCCAACGCATCTCCTGTTCTCCAGTGTCGCCGAACACGCTACTCCCCACCATCGTGGTACCGCCTTCCCATGGCCGCGGTGGTGGTATGCTCCACCACTTGGGCTCCCATCACTCCACGTCCACGTCGTCGGCGAACGCGACCACGACAAGCCACACGAACACCTCACCACCGCCACCGGAGGGGCTCGGTAACTACAACTTCTCCCTGACGAGCAACCGCATGGGCGGGGCTGCGGCGGCGTCGAACTCGTGGGACGCCGCCGACGACACGTGGAACCTCACCTTCTCCCAGGTATCCCCCGCCACGGGACGACAGCACTTTTTTGTCGATTCGGACAAGGCCACCCCGTTCAACGAAGCCGATGGCGGTGCTTTCAAAGACGCCACGTCGCCGCTACACACGAAGGCGTCGCCGCGAAGGCGCGGTGAGCCGGCGGTGAAGTTCGCTGCTTTCGAAGGCGGCAGCAGTACAATGGAGTCGCGGATGCAAACGCACAGCAGCGTTGGCGAGCGACAGTCCGCTTCGTGGCACCCGCAGGGTCTTTTCGGGGCCGCGCTCGAGCGCTTTCAGTCGCACGGTGCGGCGTCACACTTCAACGCTACGACGGCTTCGATGGGTGGGACGGTGCTCGGGGCTGAGGTGCCGGAGGACCTGCCGCCGGAGAGCCAATCTGTCAGCCTGCGGCGACGCCTCTCCGTCCCGTCGGTGCACCCCATCCAGTTCGACACCGAGTACGGCGGCAACGTCACCCCGTTCATGTCCATCTCCTCCCCCGGCTTGTCACGGCGCAGCATCAGCATTCCACGCATGTCGGTGCCGCAGCTCTCGGCCGGGTCGATTCAGCTGTCGTCCGGCCACTCCGTGGAGCGTGACGGAACAACGCACGGCAGCATGGCAGCGGACAGCAGCGCGGAGGAGCAGCAGCGCGTCTCGCCGTCCTTCGTGGCGTCACCGGTCGTCAACAACGACACCGTTCCCGCAGCCTTCTGCGAGCCCCCGCGCAGCACGCGGTCGCAGCGCACCTTCTCCCCGCCAGCCAACTCCGACCGCGCGCAGCCGCCGTCGTCGATCATGTCACCCAGCACCGACACCGTTCCGTACCACACGGCGCGGTCTTTCCACAAGGCGAACACGTCCGTCAACTCACGTGCCACCATCGACACGGCGACGACCGCCGTCGGCGAGGAGGACGGCGACGACGCCGCTCTGCGCAGTCGCGACTTCTTGATGGATGCGGAGAGCGCCACGCCAACCTTCCACTCGACGATGGTGGCCTCCTCCCTCCCCGCCAGCTCCACCACGGGGATGTTCGACGCTCACCTGGGCTCTCACGCCTCCTTGCCGATCTTGGAAGAGCAGCGGGCACGCGCCAAGATTGAGTACACGCAGGCAGCCGAGTTCAAGAAACTCCGCAGCCTCGAGGTGTCGGAATGCCTCGCACGCGGGCGGAAGGACAGAGCAGTGCAGCGGCGCGCCAGCAAGTACGCCGGTGACACCCTGCTGCGCCAGCTGGAGGCGGAGGAGAAGGAGCAGCTGCACAGCTCCATGCGAGCCCGCATGCGTGCCGCAGAGGCGGAACACCAGCAGAGCATGCGGGAGTTGCGGGGCAAGGATCGGCTGCGGCCCACGCCGCCGTCACCACTGCTGACGGCAGACGGCGAACGGGCTTTCGCGGGTGCGGTGTCGACGAAGCGGCGCGCGTCGGACACGCCAGCGGAGGTGCGCCGCAAGTCGGGCAGCTCTTTGCTTTGCGCGACGCCGCCGAGCACCGCACCGCCGCTGCCGCCGCTGGCGTCCCCGCTGCTGTCAGTGGAGCTGCGGCTGTGCACCCCACACCCACCGTCCACAAACAGCAAGAACGCGGAGGTGGTGGCAGAGATCCGCCGACAGCGTGACCTGAAGCAGAAGGCGTCGTTTCGCAGAAACTCGTCGTTCGAGAAGTTCGTGTAGCGTTTTTCTCCCTGTATGGCTCTACTTGCCACCGTCATTGTTTTCCTGTAGGAACGTATCATTCGTCTCTGTACAGGTAACAATTGTTCTATTGACCTTTGTGCGTGTTTGTATTTATGTGTGTGTGTGTGTACTTGTTTTAGAGCAGTGTTGTTGTAACTGTGGTTTTTTGTATGCGCGTAGGCACGCGCTACAGGTTTTATTTTCCCCTTTTTTTTATGACCTCTTCCTTTTCCGCTTTACTGGTTCTACCAGTTCGTTGATTTAGAAAATAGGTTTCTTTTCCTGTTGCTTCTCGTTGTGTTGCGAGCTTGCCTGAACACAGATTCTGCGTCTCGCCATGTTGCTCCCTCTTTTTTTTGTCATATATATATATTAATTTTGTTTGTAACTTATACACACACACATACTCTAGTTCTGTTGTTTCCCGTCAACTCGTTTTTTTTTTTGGAGTTTCATGTCTGGTTACTCCTAGAGAACGGTTGACATCTTCGAGTGCAGCTAACTGAGTGGTGTGGTGCCGATAGTTGTTGTGTCACACGCGCACAATCTCGCAGCTACTTGTCTTCTTTTTTTTCTTGCGTGTGTGTGTGTCTGTGCAACTACAAGGTTTAAGACATGTTTTAAATAGAGCTGTTCTTATCCCCTTTTTCCCCTCCCCTTGAACAGTACCTATTCCTCTCCTTAAACTGCACTTTTAATCCGATCACATTTATCTATTTCACCTTTTTTGTTCGTTTTCTGATTACAGTTTTTTTTTTTTAGCAGACTTTTTTCTCTTCTTTTCTTCCTTTATTCGTCCCCACAATGCTCATTGCGGAACACCAGCTTAACTGACACTTTTTTCCCCCTGTTTGTGGTGCGATTCTGCGAGACTGCACTCATGTAACGCTTTGTGCTGTGAAGCAAATCCTTGTTGGCTGAGCCTTCACACGAACCGTATGAATATACAACTCAATAATCCTCCATCAAAACAACAACCTTCCTGAACGCTTGCATGTAGCCTCACAAAGTCGTTCCCCCTTTTTTCGTCGTGCTTCTCGACTTCTCTAATCTTGCAGAGTTTTACGTGCTTTCGGCGTATCACTTCTTTTTTCTCCCTCTTTTCTTTGGCATTCTTCTCTATTCTCTTTTTTCCCCTCCCCTCTTTTCGATGTAGTCTCAACATGTCTTACGCGACGCTTTGTTTTTGTTGTTGTTGTTTGTGTGTGTGCGTGTGTTTCCTTCTACCATGCTTCTCGTTCGTTTTTACTTGCTCTTATCGCACTGCTTGTTAAAGCGGGTGGAGGCTGTGTACCATTTTTTTTCCCTTTTAAGCTGTTCTTTCTTCTCTCTTTATCCAGTGGAACCTTGCTTTCCGTTTCCTTTTCTCTTCACCTTTTGCTTCACATTACCTCTGCTTATCGGTAACTACTATGCCTAGATAGGTGCATCTTCTTTCCTAGTTCTTTTGTTTTTTCTTGTTTCTTTTCTTCCTCTTTGCTCCTCTTTCTTTCCACTCTGTTTCATGACTACTCTCAAAGGGAGGGCGGTTTTTACTTTTCAGTCGATTCTTTGAACGCCATTAGTTCTCCCTTGAGGCTATATAAAAACTCAACAACGTTGGGAAAAGAAGAGAACACTTTGGCCTCCGTGACGGCGCCGTGTGTAGCGAAGGTAACAAGGAACCTTCAACCGCTTCTTTTGCTACACGATGGTACTCCCTGAGGCGTGAGGGTGTGAATTGTGCTGAGAGTTCCTTGTTCTTCTGCACGATTGGGACGATTGCGGTTGGTGCTGCTGCTGCTGGGTTTTCATGGAAATGACCTCCAGTCATGTGCGACGTGTCGAAGCAGTTCATGGTCGTGGTCTGTACCGCTCCATCGAGAGCCACTGTCTCCCCCCTTTTCTTTCTTTGTCTTTCATCTTCGGAACAACACTCCACCTCGCCATCGTCTCTTGTCCAGCCTGACAGATAAACACACACTCACGTACACACGCAGCACACCGAACGGCGTCATGAAGGGCTTTCCTCTGCAGCATAAGAAAATGCAGCGGATGGTGCTGCCCTACATGGAGGTCGGCACCTGTGAGGTCATGAACCGTGCCACCAGCTACAACATGGAGTCCTTCAACGTGTTCAACCGCAAAAACGTTGCCTTCTACGCCAGCCAGACCAACAAAAGTGGGGCAGCCCCATCATCGTCCGCGTCGTCGTCGTCGTCGTCCTCGTGTACGCCCGGCAGCGGTCCAGCTGCACCGAGCTTCACAGGTGAGATGGTGGGTGGTGGCTTGCTGGACAGCTACGCAGGCCGTGAGGCGGCCACCTTTGTCCGCCACTACCTCTCCCGCGCGCTCAGCATGCACACCGTCATTCCGGCCGAGCTGCGGGCACTGCGGAGAGAGGAGCCGAACAACCCGGTGGTGGACATCATGATGGCCGGGTTGCGCCGCCGTGCCGGCATGGGCGTGGCGGACCTGGCGAGTGTGATGTCGGAGTGGGACTTCCACCAGTACGCCATGAGCGCGGATGCGGCCTTCTTCAATGCGTGCCGCGTCGAGCGCCGTGTGTCAGACCGCCCCCGCGGGGAGACGCAACGTACGGCCAGCACTGAAATGACACACACGCAGAGCGCACGTGGCGGCGGTGGGGATGAGGGGCGGCAGCCGAGTGGCACACTGCCACCCGAGGAGACGGGCTGCCGTGGTGTGTGGTTTAGCGCCGCGGTGGCGCCAACGTACGTGGAGGCGCAGCAGCGGCGTGCGCTGACGGAGCGACGCCAGCAGCTGGCCCCGCCACCGCAGAAGACGCTGGTGTCCGCCGAGGCAGCAGCAGAGCGGCAGACGCAGCAGCTCCTCGCGCAGACGCCGTACTGCCTCGACGTCACGGTAGGCAGTCTTGGCAGCTCGCGTGCCTTCGGCGTGGCCCGCAACGTGCTCACGGACGGCATGCATAGCCTGCTCGACCCGTCGCGGGAGCGCACCGTCCCGCTGAGCCTCGACCACACCCCGCTGCGCACGACGGAGTACCGTCGCATCACCCAGGCGGGCGGCGTCGTGGACTCTGCGGTGGGCGACATCATCGACGGCAACCCGTTCATGAACGTCTCGCGCAGCTTCGGCCACTGGTCCATGAAGCGCAACGCGCGTCGCTCGCCGGTGGAGCAGAAGATGATTGCACTGCCGACCGTGAAGACGTGGCGCATGCTGGAGGGCGACGCGCTGGTGCTGTGCAACCACGCTGTCTTTGAAACGCGCCATCAGGAGGACAGCAGCATGGACGAGCTCGCGAAGCTGGTCGGGCGTGGCCTCACCGCCAAATTACCGGTAGAGGCGATCGCCGCATCCCTCTGCGACTTTGCCGTCCGCTTCGGCGCGGAGCACTCCTTGCAGGCGATGGTCACTGTGGCCACGAGAGCAGATGAGAGCGGGTCAGCGGCGACGAGCGCAGCCGCAGGGGAAGGCGACCCGCAGTTTGCGGAGTGGATCGAGCCTGGCCCGCTGTACGTTGGTGCGTGTCTGCAGTTCCCCGAGCTGCGCCACGCGCTCGAGCTCGACTGCGCGCGGTGTGACGTGACGGTGGCGACGCTCATTCGTGAGCGGTGGCGCCGCGTGCGTGACCTGCTCCCGCTGCGCCACCACCTCACCCTTCTCCCGTTCTACGGTCAGGAGTGTGGTGCGCTCCAGCAGGTGATGGAGGAGGAGGCGAACTTCTTCGCGGATGAGGCGCTGCAGCAGGCGGGCGATCCGATGGACCCGCAGCTGGACGCCGTCTTTGAAAAGCTAGCGAGGCGGCTGAAGACGGGCGTGAAGCGGCCCGGCGCGTCGCAGAAGTGATGACGTTGGCGCGTAGGGGTGGTGGTGATGGTGATGTGTGCCTGTGTTGTGCATCCTGAATTGCTTCGTGGGTGTGACGGAGCTTGTGTCACCACGACAGTGAGTGGTTTCCCGTGTTCACATTTGCAGCTCTTTCAAATCCGTCAAATAAAACGAAAACAGTTTAGTCTCTTAGAATTGTTGTGTTTATGATTCTGCTTCGCCTGCTGTAGCTTTCTAGTTGCACGCAGTCGTTGCTGGCCGCACCGTCGCCATCGTCATTTATGATGGTGTTGCATCCACTACCGAACGTTCGAGTGGAGAACGCAGCTATTCCTTCACCGAGAGCCGCACGCTTTTTCTTTCTGCATGGATGACACTTCAAACAAGCTCTCAATCTTTCGTTCCCTTTTTTTTCTCCTCCTCTACACCCGCTGCATCAACGCTGTACCTTTTTTTTTTTTACTGCATGTAAGTGCACTTTTGACCTCGTCACACGAAGCGCGTTGTTCGTTTCTTAACGCATCCCTCGTGGGCCAATCTTCAAACACCTCCTTTTTTTTGTCTCTAGTAAACCGAGTGCACGCATCTCTTGTATCTTTTCTGTGGTACGATCGATCTCCTTTTCGATTGCTCACAACTTTTCAGCCTCTTCATTGTCTCTAGCTGCAGCCTTTCGCAGAGACTGTTATTGCCCGTTCAGTTGCAAGTCGTGCAATATGCGCTTAGACCCTCCAGGAGTTGTGTAGTTTTTCTGCCTCTATTATTATTATTATTTTTTTCTCTTTTCTCAACTCATTGTAGCACCTTGTAGCTAGATCCACGTGGCGGCTTCAACGGTCACCACACCGCACACACCTACTCAATAGAACAACTGCTCTAAATACACACACACACAAGCTCGCAAGCTCACATCCGGACGTACCAAAAACTAGATTACACGGAGCGATGAGCGGCCCGCTTACAGCACCTGTTCTTCCAACTGTTCCTCAGAGCTCCAACTTGCTGCAGTACCGTGCCTTATTCCAAGTGTTCACCTATGCTCGTGTCAAGAAGCAGTCCGCGGAGCAGCTCGTGCGCGACGCCATGACTGGCGGCGTTGTGGTGCCCTTCAGTCTCCCGCAGCGTGACAAAACCTCCACGCCTCCTGCCCCGGCATCTGCGCAATCGTCAAGGCAGAGCGGGCAGACGCCAAGCCCTTCTCCGCAACAAACACTGCATTCCACTGCAGCCATGACCGCAGCAACGGCAGCCGCACCACCATCCGCTCATGATGGCGGTGAGAGACACGTGTTGCTCCTGCCATCGTCGAAGTGCGTCGGTACGCTGGCCACCTTGTTGGCCGACGGCTTCTTCAACCTCGCACCGCTGTCGTCGACGGTAGAAAAGGTGCGCGGCACGCCGTATCAGCACCGCTCCGAGTGCGAGGCTCGCGACTACTTTACGCTCATTGCGCTGCTGTTCCCGGACTGTGTCGTGGCAGAGGCGCTGCCGCGCGCATTGCTGGCGCTGCGCCACGCCGAATCCGCCACGCGCGCCGTCAGCCCTGCCAACTCGATGCAGGCGTCCGTGACGACGACGCGCAGCCTAAAAAGTCCACCGCCACCACCGCCACCGCCGCAGCACACATCGCTTCTGCCGAGCGCTCGTGATCGAGATGGCGGCAATCCACCTTCGAACTCCCCCGTGCCGCAGTCTGCGAAGCTCCAAAGTAGCCTACTGCCTGCTGAGCCTCGCAGTGGAGCACCGTCTGGGATGCCAGAGCTGCGCTCCCCCACGAGATCTACCGTGTCAGAGCCCCCGCTGGACTCGGGGCAGAGTTACACTGCGAATGCGGCCCCTGCCGCCATGACAACAACTGCCACTACGGCGATGGTGCCGGAGGTGGACTCCGTGCCACTCACCACCGAGGGCATGGACGATCTCCTGCAGTGCCGTCGCTCACTCGCCACGGTGCTGCTGTCGTCTCTGAACGAAGCGCTGCACGACGTCCAGTACCGCGAGCTGGAGCGAGGAAAACCAACTGAGAAGGAGGTGGAGAAGCGCTGCACCGTGTCCGGGGAGGCGGCGGCGCTGCAGTGCACGAGCGAATTCCTCTTGTCTGCGAAATTGCTGCTGATGAGTGTGATGGCGGCGTCAGAGGTGTGGCGCCGCCACGTCCTGCACGCGCGTCAGCCACCCACTGCAGAAGAGGGCACCGTGACTCTCGCTACACCGCCGTCGCCGTCGCCGTACACGGTGCTGTTTGACCTGCTAGACCACGACGACTCCACCGCACGACAGTTCACCGCCGTTCCGGTGGAAGAATGGGGCTGGGGAAGGAGCAGAGATGCTACGGGGCAGTGGTACGACCAGACGCTCGACCGCCTCGTGCAGTCCACCGAGGCGGCTGGTGTGAGGCTGGACGCGTTCCTGCAGCAGTCTAAGACGGCAGCGTCGCAGCAAGGCGCGGCGGTCTCTCGTGCCCCTACACTGCTCCTGTACCGCCCTTCGGACGGCCATCCGGCGGTGGAGCTCAACCTCTCCTTCATGGACCAGCTGAATGTCGCGGTGCCCTTGCCAGTGATGCCGCTGCAGACCGGCGAACTGCAGCGGCTTCTTCTCCCCTGTGTAGCGCACCGAGACGCGCCAGCGTCGACGAAGCGAGCTGCGGTCGTCGTGACCTCACGTGGGCATGAGCTGCTCTTCGACTGCACGGCCAGCCCCACCGCGGACTTTTTGCAAAGGTGCGTCTCCGCTCCGTGTCCTTCGAGCATGCTGCAGGTCTCTGGCAGCAGCGTGCCGGCTCTCTTTCGACACCGTCTGCCGGAGCTGTCGGCGAGTGAGCAGGCGATGATTCGCGCACACCTGGCAGACCCGCAGCTGCTTGGCGCCTTTGTGGAAAAGAACGCACCACTGCTGGCGCGACTTACGCTCTGGTGCGACGGGCAGTGGCCGCCCAACAAAGCGGCTGTGCGCCTCGGGGCCGCCACAGAGAACCTACGCGATGTCGCAGCAAGGAAGGAGGAGGGGAAGGGAGAGGTCGAGCGCGCTGCTACCGTTCCCCTCACCAACGAAACTGGCTACGAGATGGCAGCCGGTATCAAGGAATCCGTCATGTTTTGTCGACCTTTCAGTGCCGCAGTCGGTCGCTATGTCCGTGAGATGGTGGTGCTGAACGGTTTTGATCAGGTGACGCTTGAGCGGTGGATCCGCCATCTCTGCACAGATATTGCACACGATGGCGCGCTTACTGCTCACCGAACTTCGTTAGCCGCCCTCGTCAAGTTTGCCGCCTTGCAGCGCAAGTGGACGTGGACGTCGGAGGTGGCCGAGCTGCAAAAGCACTACTTGCCGTAGGACACACACGTAGTTAAGCGTTGGCGCGCCTCATCAAGGAGACATGTGTGCCCACTGCACACGTTTCTGCGTTTCTTTTTCCTCTTCTCTCTTTTTTTTTCCTTTCTCAACTACCCAACAGCGCTTTTTTCTCTTCTTTGTTCATTTCGATTCTGCTTATTGAAACACGAGTTTCAACCATTTGCAGGGCACCAGCTCTACGCAGCGTACGTTGCCTTTTTCCTCAGTTTTGTTTTCCTGTACCGACACTCCGTTCCCATTCTCTGTCTGCGAAAAGCGAACATGAAGAAGAGCAAGTTGCATTTTTATCACGCAGCTGTTTGCTGCGATACGCAAGACGCGTCTTTCTTGCGTTGAGGCAAGCGCTCAAGTGCCGAGAAGCACTTGGGTGCTGCCGTTTTGCTCATGGAGCAAAGCCCAATGACCCTCGTTACGCTTTCCGTGTCTCTCACCCACACTCATCTTGCCTTGACTCTTCTTTTTCCCCTCTCTCTCTCTCTCGCACCTATTACATTTTTATTCTTCACTCTTGTACAATCTGCGACATCACCACCTGATTAGTTCCCAGTCGGATAACGTATCGTCATGCGCAACTACAACAACTTCAACCGCGTGTACAAGGCGCCGCGCCGCCCGTTCGAGAAGGAGCGCCTCGACCGTGAGATGAAGCTGTGCGGCCAGTACGGTCTGCGCTGCAAACGTGAGATCTGGCGCGTGAACATGACGCTGTCGAAGATGCGCCGCACGGCCCGTCTGCTGCTGACGCTGCCCGAGACCCACCCCCGCCGTCTGCTCGAGGGTGCCGCCATGATGCGCCGCTGCCACGAGTACGGCTTCCTCGATGAGGAGAAGGACAAGCTCGATTACGTGCTGTCCCTGTCCGTGCCGGATATCCTCGAGCGCCGCCTGCAGACCATCGTCTTCAAGGCCGGTCTCGCCAAGTCCGTCCACCACGCCCGCGTGCTGATCCAGCAGCGCCACATCGCCGTGGCGAAGCAGATCGTGACGATCCCGTCCTTCATCGTGCGTGTCAGCAGCGAGCGCCACATCCGCCTTCGCCGATGCGTCGCCGTTCGGCAACGGCCGCGCCGGCCGCGTCAGCGCGTGCGCGCCAAGACGGCGAA
>AUXI01000621.1:0-15064 GCA_000482105.1 Crithidia acanthocephali | reverse complement strand
CCTGAGCTTCAGCAGCAGCGGCTTCCTCACGTGCCTGTGCTTCGGCAGCAGCAGCAGCAGCGGCAGCCTCCTCACGTGCCTGTGCTTCAGCAGCAGCGGCTTCCTCACGTGCCTGTGCTTCGGCAGCAGCAGCAGCAGCGGCTTCCTCACGTGCTTGTGCTTCAGCAGCAGCAGCTTCTTCACATGTGTGGAGAGTCTTTGGGCTCTCGGTATCTTCGGCGGATGTTTGGGAAGTCGCTGCTCCGTTCTCCATTGCCCCCGGATTGTCTTGTGGAGCAACACATGACGTGTCGTCTGCCAATGGCTCCGGTCCGTACTTCACCACCGCCGCCTGGATCACTTCCTCCTCTCTTCCCGGATAGCGCTCCAGCTGACGTGCAGCCCGGTGTGCACGATCGGGTGCGTAGCGCTCGTAAATGCGCACGAGCCGACGTGTGTACGCCTCCACGCTACCGTCTACATCGGCTGTATTCGTCGAGGGGGCGATGGTGGGTGGCGGCGGGGTGTCCGCAGCCGTCGTGGACGCAGCCGGTGGGGCACCAACGCTGCGCTCCCTCGCCGCCGCCCCTTCGCTGACGGTCTCCTTCAGTTTCTTCTCTAGTGCGCGCAGGAACGCTTCCTCCCGGCCTTTGTACTTGGACAGTTGTGCGTCCACCTTGTGGGCTTTCGAGGGGTCGTAGCGCAGGTAGAGCTCCACGGCGCGGCTGCGGAAGTCACTACCTGGCGACTGCAGGAAGATGCTCGAGTTGGGGGAGGCAGAGGTCGCAATGGTGATCTCGCTCATCTCACGCGCGGAGAAGGCAGGGATGGTGAGAGATGTCGCCGGTGCCGGCGGCTCCGGTCCGAAGCGGGCCACCGCCGCCTGGATCACTTCCTCCTCCCGGCCCTTGTAGCGCTCCAGCTCGTGGTCAACGCGGCTCACACGTAGCGGGGCGTGAGCCTCGTACAGGCGTGTAAGGCGGGCGTGATAGTTGTTCACGCCACCCCGCTTGTCATCTGCGGATGCGGCTGCGGCTGCTCCGATAGAGGGAGATGATGCTTTCGCAAAAGCTGCGAGAGGCTGACTCGGTGATGGACTAGGGTGTTCCGGCTCAACGGACGGCTGCAAAGACGATTGCGTTGTACTCTTTTCCTGTGACACGTGCGCGTCAGGTGACGAGCTGTGCTGCGCCGGTGCGTCGGACGGAGCAGGTGGTGGTGGTGGTGTTGGTGCATTCTGCGCGTACTTCCGCTCTACGGTGCGCACGAGTGCCTCCTCGTGACCGGCAAAGCGCTGGAGGAGGTCGTCTACGTTTTTCAGCTTTGCGGGATCGTTCCTTTCGTACAGGCTGACCAGTCGTTGACGATACTCCACGTTTGTGGAAGGTGAACTGGACATGGTGCAGGAAACCAAAACGCAGTAGAGGCACTACACAAAAGCGCACACACTAAAAAAAGAAAAAAGGAAATGTACACAAATGAGAGGAGAGGATAGAGGACAGCGGTCAGTTTGTATACGCAATGGGGAGGTACCGATACGCAAGAGCAGCCGACGGCACCTTTCAACTTAAATGCTTAAAAAAAAAAGTACAAAACAAGACAAGTACACTGAGATGCAATAAAGATAGAAAAGCAGAAGTGATGATACAACTCGTGAGAATGCTCGTCAGTAAACAGTTAGTGTTGCTGTTGCTTTTAGCTGATGGTGTCGCTTTTTTTGCAGCTCACGAGGCGTGGTTTTTTTACGCTGATAGAGACGCCGGTGCGAGGTCTGCTATTTGCGGCGCGAAACGCACAACTCTAACGTGATAAGGACGACAGTACATGGCAAAACAAAGAAATGAAATTCATTGCGTGTGAGAACAATAACGAAAGGGCAAAGTAATGTAGACAGGCAGTGAAAGGCGACGGTGTGAGAGTGTATTTTGTGTACTGGCGCATTAAGTGCCGCCACGTTCTCTTTTCTTGCGAGTTGCCCTGCCCTTGGTTGTGCCATGAAAACTTGCAAATTAAAAATAAAAAGGGCTCATTCCCCTTGCAGCAAAACGAACATAAAAACTCTCTGCATTTCTTTTCGACACTCTCCATTTGTATCTGAGTTGATGGTTTTCTGTTGCAGTAGCATCATAGCAAAGTGAAAAGAAGAGACAAAAAAAAAGACAAAAAGCGGGCCCGCCACCTCATCAAAAGAGGCGTCATCATCATCAAACCTAGACGATCTCCACACTGCGTAAGTGTACAAAGCTAGGAGATGCACTACGCCACTACGACGAAGCAGGGGCAGCCCGCACAAGGTAATTCCCTGTGTCTTTCGCAGCCTGGATCAGTGCATCCACGTTGCCCGCCTTCTTTTCTTCCTTTGAAAAGCGGCCCCACGCGACGTTGGCATCTCCGACGCTCACCGCCTCAAAAGTGCTTAAGAACACACGCCTGAAATTTGCAAAGGTGCCGCGCTTCCGCTGCGCCGCTGGCCGCCGTTGCGGTTTGTGCGTCTTGCGGGCTTCGTGGATGCTCTCCTCCGCCTTGCAGATGTTCATCATCTCGTCCTCCGTACGCGCGGCACCGAGGACGTAGGCGCCACCGGCCTCCACCAAGAAGCGGCCGCGTGCGTCGACGGCGCAGATGGTGCTGCGTTTCAGCTGCTTGGCCATCTTGGATGCCAAAATACCCGTCGACCGCGGCTGCGGTGGTGCGTGCTGCGTCGGAGAGGGAGAGGCGGTGGAGCCCTCGCGTTTCGGGTTGAGCCGCAGCAAGACGGCCTGCCGACCGTAACGGCTCTTCACCTCGTGGCAGCCGACGCGTGTGCGGTAGGTGACGTCGTTGACGGTGAAAGCTTCACCGACAATCCTCTTGCGTATCTTTACCGGCATGATGGCGCAGTGCCCGTTTCTGTGTGTCTGTGTGTGTGTGTGTGTGTGTATGTTCTGCTGCGTAGAGAACAGTTCATTGAACGCCTCCTTTTTTGTGTTGGATGTTGCAGTTGCGTTGAAGTGAAAAAGAGAAGAGAAGGAAAGCGGAAGGGGGAGTGCTTCGTTGGGAGTGAAGTCCCTCACGCTGGCCTGCTAAGTGAATCACTGCACGAGAACAGCAATCGATGCTAGAACCGCTGCCCATCCTGAAGGCGTGCATCAACTGAATGCAAGCGACGCCTTCTTCTCTACCTGTAAAAAAACTTAGTCTTCATTGATGACACAAGAGGAGCTGTGTCGCCCACAACAACACCAATACGCACCTTCCGAACCTGCACAAGTTTTTTAACGCTTTGTTGATTCAGCTTATAACGCTACCAAAAAAAAGTTCTCTGTGATGAAAAAAAAAGAAACTACATCAGTATCCACTGTTCCTTCCTGGCTCCGCTTCCACCGCCGATGCAGCCGATGAGGCCTTCTCCTCTCCGTGAAGCGCCTGCAGCAGCGCCGTTGACGGCTCCCGCTGCGCGCACACCAACGCTGCAATAAGGTACGCCTTCTGCGTTGGCGTCCACGCTGCACGAGTGCCGCTGGAGGACAGCAGCTCCGTCCCTCGTGCATCCAGCGCTGCGGCCAGCGCCTCCACACGTTGAAACACCGCCACCACGTCCAGGCGCATCAGCAGGCCAGCAGCCACGAGTCCTTCCGCGGTGGTGCATGCCGGGATGCTCCGTCCAATCAACAAGTCCAGCAACGTCGTGACAATCAACGCACGCGTGGCTGCCGCCGTTGCGTTTCCCTGCCCGCGTGGAAGGCCCTGAGTAACCTCCACCAGCCGGCACATCGCCTCCAGCGGCAGCGTGGTGGCCTGCAGCAGCGACGCAGACTGCCCCAGTCGCCGCGTCAGCAGCATCATGAAGGCGTTTTCGAGTGAGGCGGGGTGCCGCTGGCGTTCCTGCAGGCACTCGACGAGCAATCTCACCTGCACGGTGGAGAGCGTCGGCTGATGTTCCTGCACGAGGAGACGCACGTAAACGTCCAGCACGGCGTCCGACACACGCGGGTGCGCAAAACGCGCCGAAACCTCGCCGCTGCTGTGGGCAATCGTCGATGTACTCAGCGTTAAAGTGCCGCCATCGCGTGCCAGCGTCGTGGACAGGTACTGCGTCATCTCCGGCAGTGCACCGGACGTGCGTGATGGGCGGACCTCCAGCTGCGCCAGCAGCGGGGCCTGTAGAGCGTGGAGGGCTGGTGCCACCGCAGCTGATGCCACGTCGGTGGCAGCGAGAAGCTGCAGGACCGTCGCCACAGGCAGGTCGTGCAGGTTGGAACGCGTCTCACGCGCACACGCGTCGAGCAGCTGCAGTGCGTCCGTGCGGTGCGACGCATCGACGCAACCCAGCAGCGCAGTGCCGCTGGCGTGTGCTGCGGCGATGACCAGCTCCGCGCACTGCCCCCGCCGCTCCCGTGCATTTGGCCAGCACCGCTGCACGTCCTTGTAAACCTCGAGCCCGTCCAGAAGATGGGTGAGGTTGCTGCAGCTCGCAGCGGATGAGGAGCTGCGTGCATTTGATTCACCCGGCAGAGGGCTTTGCACGGCTGTCACGTAGGCCCGGATGCACTGCCAGCACCACAGTTCCGATCCTCCAAGGCGGTGGAGCGGTGACGCGCCTTTGCCAAAGGCTGTCGAAAGCACCGTCGTGATGGCACGCCAGACACCCTCCGGCGTCAACGTTCCCTTCTGCGTGTGTGATGACACGCCGCCTCCTTTCGCTGGTGGTGCACGGCGCTGCATCTCGTGGTGCTCCATGCACAGAACCTCCGCAACTTCCCGTGGTGCCCTCCCTGAAGGTCCGTTGGACACAGCTCGCACCAGCAGCTGGGCCACATGCAGCCGAGTCCGCTGCACGAGCACAACCACCCGATCGAATGAAGTAATCGACGCCGACGGATTGCTTGTGCTGTCTGTGACGATGTTGTTGTTGCTGGACGCCATGGTGTACTGTTGCGTAAACCTCAACACTTGCACGCACAGCCGCTCTGACAACGAGGTCCGCTGCGTGAGGTGTGCCAACACCAGCAGTAGCTCCTCGGTGGCACCGGCGTTGCTAGCCACGAGGGTCATCAGCAGACGCACCAACGCGTCGTCGGAAAGGCTGTGTGTCGTGTACTGCAACAGCTGGGCGGTGAGGTCGGCCGGGGCATCGTGGACGGCGTGGTGCGTGTTGTGCTCGGCATACAAGTGTGCGGCGCGCCGCCTAGAGCCCGGTCTCCACGACTGGCTACCCCTATCACGGTGGCCGCCAGAAGAAGAAGCAGAGAAGGCTCGATTCTCAACGTCGCGCTCCATCTCGCGGTTCGCCTCGTGCACCACCCGCAGCAACTCCGCGTGCGACTCACACAGGCACGTGTGCTGCAGCAGCAGCGCCTGTGAAACCGTCAAGCGGCTCACGCCGTTCAAGCGGGCAAAGAGCAGCGTTGCACGCTTGCACAGCGCAGCCCACATCGGCTGCAGCCTCTCCGCTACGCGCAGCACCGACATGCACCACAGCAGGGTCGCCACATCACGCTCTGACAGCTGCGCCTCGTGGTGGTGCAGCAGCGCGAGTGCGTCGTCTACAAGCGGCAGGTCCGCCTGCGCTGGGCAGGCCTTCGCAACAGCGTGCACTGCAGCGAGCAGCACGCGCGGCCGCCAGGTGCGCAGCGTCACTGCGTCCACACGCGCACTCAGCTGCTGGGCCAGCAGTGCACTTCTCTCGACCTCCCAGAAGCCAGCGGAGGCGCGGAGGATGCCGAAGAGCGTCACGGCGACGTCTGACGCAACATCAGTGGACGGTGGCAGGCGACGCAGCGCATCGAGGGTGTGCATGACGCACTGCTGCATGCACCACAAGAGGTGTGTGTCCTCCTGGCTCCGCCCGGACGTCTTCGTCACAAGCACCAAAGACCGTGTGCAGTTCACGAGCTGTGCGAAGTCCTGTGCGGTGGAGGAAAGAGTGGTTGTTGCGGTGGTAGCCGGTAAAGGGACCGCAAAGACACTGACGGCACGCGAGGCGAGTCGGCCCAGCGGCGAAGACGGCAGCATCTGCACGCAACTAGTGGTGTTTTCTTGATTGAAGTTGTTAAGAAAACAAGGCAGCCTTCGAAACCAGCATGATCAAGAAGGACAAAAACAAAAAGTGATAATAGTAAAAATAATCATACGACTTCGTGTGATGCAGCAACACGAGAGTAGCTGGATTAGCTGAAGAGGAAAAGAGGTGATGAGAAATCGTCTGATCGAGCAGTGAGCCTTTGAGCACGAGAATCATTGTTTCCACCGGCCAACGTCTACAAATGAGCTTTGCTTCGGCCATAAACTTCACCTACTCCACATGCACCACACACACACACACACACACACATGCGATTCTAGCACAACGCATAAAGCAGCACACGACGCGCTTGAAATGCGTTCGCAAGCTAACGCAAGCTCTTCGTCAGTCCTCCATTTTACTGTTCTGGGTCATACAGTTTGTTGTTCTGTTTTTTTGAAACCAACTTTGAGCAAGAAGGTCGTGAAAGCAGGAAGGCTACTGTGCAAAAAAAAGAAAAAGACGCAAGGCGTGTATCGAAGACACTGTTCACGCTGTACGGAAAAGAAAAAGAAGGTAGAGCCGAAAAGAAAAAAAAAGCGTTGTTTTGTAAAAAAACAAAAAAGAAGGCATCCATAACTCTTACAAGCACCGGGGCAGGAAACACCAACTCTGTACGCGCACCGTTCACTCTATCTGGATCAACAAGACAGGTACGGCTTGAGGGCGTGACGAGCACCCAGAGAGAGCCGCGCGTCGCGTAACTTGGCCGCACAGGCAGCCGTCGATGCCGGCGCACCCGCCGACAGTCCAATCCACCTCGCCACGCTGTCGCGCAGTGTGCAGTCGTGCGAGTAGCCCAGCGGTAGCGTGAACACCTCCCTCGAGTACGACTCCGGGTGGAGTGGCGTCGTGGGGCCAACCTCTCCCCCGACCAGGTAGAGCGACGACCGCGCATACGCGTACGCGCACCCGCTGCGTGCGGACGGCCCCGCGCCGGCCACGGTAATCTGCTCCCATTCCCCTCTACTGCCTTCACTGCTGCCTTTCTGCACGCGGATGCGCCACACATCGTCGAAGTACCACGGTGCATCGGTTTGGTTCGCGTCACCGCCAAACACGTACACCGTGCCGTGGTGCACCGCCATCGCAGCGCCGTAGCGCGGCGACGGCAGCGGAAAAGGTCGTGCCGGACACACCCGTTGCCAGGTGTTGTGTGCCGCATTGTACTCGAAGAGTGTCCGCATGAAGGTGAGTTCGCCGTAGTGGTAGTCCGCCTCGCCCTCGCACACGACGTAGCCGCCGAAGATGTAGATGGACGCATTGCACGTTGCCGTGCAGCAGCCGCACACGCGTTGGGTCCGGATGTGGGGATACAAGTACAACTCCGCTGGGAAAGCGAGCGGAACGGCGGCGGGGATGACGGTGGGCTGCATGTCCCGCCACACACCCGTGCACAAGTCGAGCGACCACACCGGTGACTCATCTTGCGTGAACGGTGTACCGCACAGGACGTACATCTTGTCCGCCACAACGTGTGCGTTGTGCAGCCGGCGTGAGCCAGGGCCATCTGGGTAGGGCGGTGCATGCTGCAACAGCGACCACCGCCAGTGAACCAAATCGAGCCAAAGCACCTCATCGTACACCACCGGGCTGTAGAGATCCTGGCCGCCGTAGACGATCATGGCGTCTTGGTAGACCACCGCGGAGTGGCTCAGTCGCGGGGCAACC
Organism: Crithidia acanthocephali; assembly: GCA_000482105.1. NCBI lineage: Eukaryota > Euglenozoa > Kinetoplastea > Trypanosomatida > Trypanosomatidae > Crithidia > Crithidia acanthocephali. The sequence continues at coordinate 7,371 of AUXI01000621.1, read as the reverse complement.
ATGTCGCTGTTCTCCGGCTGTTTGCAGGACCACCGCCGGCTGTCCAGGTCGTAGACGTACACCTCATTGGAAAAGCGATGCATTGATCCACCGCCGAATAAGATGAGAAAGCGTTCCTGGTAACACACGAGTGTATGGCAGCAGCCCGGTGGCGGTGGTGCCTCCTTCTCGCGACTACGGCTGTGACGCGCCTCGCCCAGCCACCGAAAGGGAAAAGACATGGCCGCTGCTCCAGCCGTGATGCGGCGGGCGTCCGTGTGCGATTGAAGAAGACGGCGCACGAGTGGAGCGTCACACAGGTAAAGCGTTGAGAAAACGAGTGTGGTGGCGACTCAACCAATAACTTCATGCTGCGCTCTATCAAATCTTTCTGTCGACTACACAACGACAAAAGAGGGGAGCCAGCGTGCCGTGACAGATCTGGTGCAACTGCGGAGCGCAAGAGAGAGAGAGAGAGGAGGGGACGGAAGCGGAGTCAGAAGAATACTTGCGTTCTTGTTGGCTCCGCGTCTGACTCTTCTCGCAAAGAAGAAGCCTGTAGAACTCGTTTGTCAGTGCAGTTTATGATCTGGGACCAGTACGCATGCGATGAGGACAGTCTGTCTGGGAGGAGCAAGTCCGACTCACTGATGTGCTGTTGCTTGTTTGGAAGCAGCAAAGGTCTTTCAAATGCGCTCGCTGCGAAGCACGCTTCCCGCTTCCTTGTTGTGAAGCAGCAAAAATGGAATTCGTCACTTGCAGGTGTGTCTGTCTCTCCACGCGCCAAAGCTAGAAAAAAAAAAAAGACCAGTTGCGGCAAAAGAAGAAGGAAGTGGAGAGGAGGAAAAGAGCGAAAACGCATGGGACGGCGGCAGCAGCAGCTCCGGCGTTAGGTGACAAATTTTATACGACGCACTCAACGCGGAGTCTCCGTGGGGTAAAAAAAAAAAAGCGTTTTATCGGCTACGCGTATGTCGCGAGCTGTTTGCACTCGAGTCGCCGCCCTTTGCAAGCACAAACCTCTCCGTCGAATCAAACCAACGCAATTCGCGAATTGCACCTGCTCACCGCACATCTTGTGTGTGGGTAGGTGGGGGATGCGTAGATGTCACTTTAAGGTATTACCCGGTGTGAAAAGCACGAACTTAAAAACATGTCGAAGAGCAAAAAGAAGCTAGTATTAGTATTATACAGTTCAACGGAAGTGCGTCCATCTCATCAACATACAGAAGCACCAACAGAAGCAGTTGTGGGCCTGGTGCATACCTGCATCGTGTCCCTTGCGTCACCGACTAGGAACACCACAACGTTCAACACCACCACCACCACCGTTACCCACAGCTCAAAGGTTCTTTAGTACCTCCATTCGCTCGTAGTCGTCCTGCGCCACCTGCAGACTCACCAGCCAGGCCGGTGCATCGGCTGGCAGCTCTGGTAGTGCCGCGACGCAGCGGCCCCACACCGCGAGCTCCTCCAACACGTGTCGCTCGACCTGCGCATTCGCTTCTGCACCGCCACTGCCGTCCCCATCGTCGTTCGTGTCGTTGTCGGTGTCGTCCGCGGCGGCCTCTGCAGCCGGACCCGTGAGCGCCGCTGCGGCGGTGAACTCCTGCCACCGCGTCACGCACCACAGCAGCATCTCCATTGCAGCCGGCAGTGCGACGTGCCCGTCGGCGCACAGGTGACGACCACAGGTAGCCAGCACCCGCACCCGCCGTCCACCATCCGACACAGTGAAGGCGGGGTGGGGCTGCAGCAGCCACCGCAGCAGCGGGACGAAGGCCACTGCGGTGGCTGCAGACGATGCAATGGGTGCCACCACCTGCCGAGACAGCAGTGCTGCCAGATCGGTGGTGGAGAGGTCGTGGTGCTCGGGGAGGGAAAAGAAGCGTGTGAGACCCTCCAGCATCAGCGCGGGCTGCAGCGGCGGCGGCACACACGCGGCCAGCTTTACGAAGCACAACGCAAGAGACGGGTAGCGGGTGTGCCACGTGGTGAGGAGGGCGGCAAGGCGCTCGCCAGACCACGTGCCTTTTTCTACGTGCTGCTGAACGCGCGAAAGGACGCTGTCCAGCACCTGCGCCTCCGCCGCCTCCTCCACCGTCTTGTCCTCACCACTTGCACTCTCCGACAGCTGCCCGAAGCAGTTCAGCGTGTGTGCGAGCATTTCCAGAGTGTCCATGCTTGCGTTCGCTGCAGCACCGCTGGCGAACAAGATCGCTTGCGTGTAGGCGTCTTGCGTGGTGAGAGTGCCAACGGCGCTCTCCGGCAGCACCGCCACGCCGCGCCGCAGCAGCGTAGCCAGCTGCTGGGCTGCGGTGTGCCGCGTCTTAGCGAGGTGGCGGGTGCTGTGCGCGGCGTCACTCGTCAGACACTGCCAGAGCAGCAATGCAAGTGGTTCGCAGCGCTCCCGCAGCTGTGCTGCGTCGAAGCCGGCCTCGTGCACTGCGACAGTCGCCGTCACCGCAGCTTCGGACACCGCCAATACGGCCGTCATAACGCCGCTGCTGTTGGTGCCCGACCAGCCACCCCCACCGTTCCATACAGCGTGGGAGTTGTAGACAGCAATGGCATTCAGCAGCACCGTCAAGACCGTCAGTGACTCTTCTGCCGACCACGACGATGCACGAGAGTTCTGTGCCGTGATGACGTAGCGAGCGACGGTGGATGGGAGCAGCGCGGCTTGCGGCAGCAGTGCGGCCGCCTCCACAGCCTGCAGCCACTGCAGCGTCAACTCTGGGCTCACCGACACCAACAGCAGCAGTTCACACGACGCCGGTGTGATTGCCTGCAGCGCCGCCACCGTCAGCGGACCGAGCAGACGGCTCAGACGCTCGTACGTGGTGTAGAGGGCCAACTCCACCTCCTCGTGCACAATCTGGAAGTCTTCCGTTTCCCTGTCCGCGAGCCGCTGCGTGACGTAGTCGGCGATGGTGTGCCACGCCGCCTCGCCGAAGCCGCTGCGTGCAAGCCGCGTCGCAAGGGCCGTCTCGCAGGCCAGCAGAAAAGGACGCAGCTGCTCCAGCGCCGCCTGCTTCGTGGCGTTGCTGGCGGTCATACAGTCCACAATCTCTCGAAAGTCCTCCGGGTCGTCGCTCGCCTCCATCGCCGGGATCGGCGCAGGCTGCAGCACCTGCGTCAGTGCGCTGACGCCTTCGCAGACGTGGTTGACGGCGCTCGACGGCGCACCGGGGGCCTGCAGCACCTCCACGAGCCGCTCCGCCGCTGACGAGAAGAGGCCGAAGAGGGCCGTGTCGTGGCGCTGTTCGGTGATGATGGCCTCCGTCGATGCCTCGAGGGCCGCCGCAATGACGCGACTCATCGCCGCCCAATCCACCGTTGTCTCGCAAGACGCAGAGGCCTGCAGGGGCTGCAGCACCGCCGGCAGCGCCGCCAACAGCAGGGCCTCCGCCGCCGCGTCGATCAGCGTCAGGCACCGCAGCACGTCGCAGACGAAGTCGACCACGGCAGCCGGGCACGGCGTGGTGAGGCGCGACAGAGACGCGACGCTGTACTGCCAGACGGCGCTGTGTGGGAGGGCAGCCCAGAAAGACGCCGCCACCTCCTGCGGCTCCCCGTACATCGCCTCCAGCAGGAAGCGCACGGCGGTGTCGGTCACACGCACCAGCAGCGGCATGTCCTCCTCACGTGTCAGCGCAGACTGCAGGACGATGGAGAGGTGCTCCTGCAGCTTACGTCGCTGCGTGGCGCGGCGAATAGACCCGATGGCGACCCGGCGATCCACCAGCAGCTCCACGGCCGCCATAAACACGTGGAGGGCCATGCGGCAGTCACTGAGTGCTGCGTCAGCGGTATCCACACTGCGCTGACCCTCTTCTCCACAGCAGCCTGCACTGCCGCAGATCCACGAGCCCAGGCGCTCCGCTAGGTGGTCCTCTTGCACGATGAGCAGACACGCCACACACTGTGTCAGCTGCCGCCGCGTCGCATCCTGCGAGGCGTGGCGGGCAGCCATCAAGTACAGCTGCTGCAGCTCCTCCAAGCCAATGGGGCGACGGTCCAGCGGCTGCGCTAGACGGTCCAGCACCACACGCAAGCAGAAGTGTCGGTTGAGCACCGCCACGTAGAGGTCGGCGGACGTCGTGCCTGCTGCAGCGCCGCCACCATCGTGCTGCTGCTTTTGTGCCTCCAGCGACCAGCGCAGCAGCTGCGGCGCCACCGTCTGTGCCGCGTGTGTGCCGCCGACGTCCAGCGAGTGGTCGATGAGGTGCAGCAGCTCTTGGTTAGCACTTGTGTCCCCTTGCAAAGTGAAGCGGCGCACCGCCTCCACCGCTGCTGCGCTCATACTAAGTGTTTAGAGAAGGTCGATGAAGTGTTGGACGACCGCTGCACAGTATTCTTTTTTTTTTATGCCGCAGTCCGCAGTTTTTTCGTAAAAGAAAAGAGGAAGAGAAGGAGGATAGAAGAATGTTTTCAACGAAGAAGGGAAACGTGAGGGCATAACGGTTTGCATGTACAGTCCGCTAATCTGTTCGCAACATCAGCGCGTGGGCCTGTGTATTCCACCGTTCTCAACACCCGTCACCCGCGCCACCGTAGCTCAAGAGGAAAGAGTGATCAGTTGTCGAGAGAGAAAAAAAGGGAGGGGAAGCAGTCTGTTGCCCAAGTGAAACGCCCTTTCGTGCGCCTTTCTTGCATGATAGCTATTCCACATGTTGCAGTCCACATAGATTAAGTTTCTTTGACTCGCCTAGATACGTTTCTCGGTTGTTCTTTTCTTTTGTCTTGATACAAGTGATGTAAGGAAGGTAACAACGGGAATAATTGGCATAAGCAAAGGAAAAGTTCAAACCAAATGAAAAAAGGTCGAGAGGGAAGACCCCGTGCACTACAGACGACTCTCCACACACACCTCAGAACTGCACTCGACGCTACACAACGACAACAGGATACCCATGGTCGCGGCGGTGACTCAAAGCAGCAACACAAAACAGCACGGTCAGGTCTACCATGACACACACACACACACACATACACATTCAGAAACGTGAACGCAAATTAAATACCGTCAAAGCGGCGCTTCACCGCGGCCTTGCGTTTGCTGTAAATGCTCTCTAGCACTGACAGACCAACCATCTCATCCACCGCCTCCAGTTCTTCGCGCCGCGCCGCGACGTCGTCCGAGTAGCCACGATCGGGGGAGTAGTTTGGCCGCAAGTCGTCGGGGTAGTAGTAGTTGAACACGAGTGCGTGTGCCGTCAGGTAGCCCAGCACGGCACACAAGATAGCCCAGTAGTACTCCTTCGTCTCTGCGCCGGCTCTCCCGGTGCGATCGCGCTGCGCCGCCTCCTCCTCCGCCTTCGCGGCCTGCTCGTACTGCCCTCGCTCCGTCAGCTTGCGCTTGCGGTAGGCGAGCTCGTCGCGGCTGCTACGGTGGGTGAGGGGGTGGTCCGTCAAGGTATTGCTGTGCATCGTGTCAACGTAGAGAGACGTCGGTGCCTGCCGCATCTGGAAGACGGAGTTCGTCCGTGCATCGAGGGAGGCGTCGCCGGTGCTGGCGTTGGCAGCCGCAGAGGAGGAGGGACTCGTGGCCCCCGAAGTTGCCTTCGACGTCCCCGCGGCTGCTTTGACGCAAAGTCTAACACAGCGTCGCATGCGCAGTGAAGAGCGGAAGTGAAATAAATGAATGTGAGGGAGCAACAAGTACTGAGGACGAAGCCTTAGGAGAATACAAATGCGGTGTTGTTGTTGTTGTTGTTGTTGTTGTTTTTGCTACCTGAGAAGTGAAGAGGAAAGGAAAGAAGGTGAGAGGAAAGCGAGAGTTGAGGAGCGAAATCCACTATAGGCGCTTTCAAAGGCAAAGAAAAAAAAAGGGATGCCTGTCTTTCCGCGAGCAGCAAGGAAAAACGCAGGTGATGACTGGAGCACGCACACAACAATTCGCAGCACGTGGATGGTCATACGAGGCTAATGGCCCGCCTAGTTAAAAGTGTTTTCCTTGCATGCATCTTGACTCGTCATCTTCGTTTTCCGCTCTAAACGCGCAAGTTGACTGCGATCTGCGCAGCAGTCACCACCACGCAGATCCAGCCTAAAAAACGCGGCACCTGCTCGCTTTTCATTTGCATTTCAAGAGTTAGTACAAATAGGGTGTTAAATAAATAACCGTCAATTAAAAACGAGAGAACAAACCGGTAGTAAACAGAAGGAAAAAAAAGCACAACTCGCAGCCATACCTGAAACACACAAATACTAAAAGGAAAAAAATGTCGCCAAGAGGAAAAGAGACCGTAGCGTAGGCTTGCACAACAACAGCAACAGCAATCATGCAGAAGCACAGCCCCACGAAAAGGAGGTCAGAGGTAGGGATAGAGAGCGGACTCTGAAGCGTCGGTGACTCAGCCCTTCATGTTCTGGATGACGGACATGGCGATGGGCAGCACGAGGTACATCCAGTACTTCTGAATGAAGGAGCGCTCGTCGACCGGCACCTCCTCCTCCACCAGCTCGCCGTCCTTGTTGCGCACCTGGCGCACCTCCACCTTCTGCTTCTTCTTTCCCTGCTGCTCTGCCTCCGACATGATGAGGACCTTCAGATCCTCGTAGTTCACCTTGCGCGAGACTTTCACGGGGTGCACGAGGCCGAGCTTCGTCTGCAGCCGCACCGTGGGAAAGAGCTTCTGCACCACGCTGCGGTCGCACTCATCGCCGTTCACCATCTTTGAGTGGAAGAAGTTCGTCTCGCTGCTCATCTGCAGACCCAGCAGCGTCGTGTTCGGCCCGGGCACCACGCGAATGTTCTCATTCAGCACGACCGTCTTGCTATCAATTGCGTCGAAGCCGCGGATGAGGGAGCACGGGGTGACGACCACCGTGGTGGGGTGCGCCGGCACCGCCTTATCCTCCTGGTAGGGGTAGGCGCGGTAGTAGATGAGGTCCGCCGCGGCGAGCTGCTCGCGCTGCTCCATCGACAGACTCTGCTCGCCGTGCAGCTGCGTGGAGATACGCGCCGGGGCCTGCGGGGAGATGCGGGAGATGGCGAAGGAGCCGACGTTCACCCACTCCGCCTCCGCCCCGACGCGGCGCTCGAGCACGTACGACTGCGAGGCGGCCTGCACCGTCGAGGCAGCGCAGAGGACGCCAAGCAGCACCAGCAGCGCACACGTAGCACGCACCACGGAAGCCATCGCGAAGAGAGAAAGAAAAAAACGTTGAAGACGCGCACAAAAAAAAAAAAGAGAAGATAAACCTCGTTGAATTCTGACAAAACCCAATGGACTCTAAGTGTGTGAATGTGCACGGTGGTTGGTTTTTTTTTTTTTATGAGGGGATGTGTTGGAGGAACGACACAATACTTGCTGTGAGGAAGCAGGGGTCCAATAGTGCGGCATCAAGACAAGGGGAAGAGATGGGGAACGAAAGAACATATGA
>AUXI01000620.1:0-15097 GCA_000482105.1 Crithidia acanthocephali | reverse complement strand
CCTTTTACTTACTTTAGTCTATACTCCCTCTCTCTCTCTCTTTCCTCTCTTTTGTGGCCTTTTTCTTTAAAATCCTGCCTGCTTCGGCAGCTAGTGTAGCGGCGGCTTGTTTACAAACAGAAAAAGTGAAGAATCTTGCCGTACACGTTGACGAGCAGCGATGCATACGACTATTTTTTTTATTTCAGTACAAACTCCCTTTTTTTTCCTTTTTGCTTCCTGCACCTCATGCCAGCGCTCTTTTTTTTGTTGTTGTTGTTTATGGTGCCTTCAACAATTCGCTCAACGATCATCCTTCACAGCAAAGACAAGAAAACACCCATGAATACTGTTTCCCGAGATGTAAAGTTATGACCAGTGTTAATGAGTTCAGTTTCTGGTTCGCGTTTGCTGCATTGGTTCCCTTCCGCAGCGGCTTTTTCTGCGTGTCTTAAACTACGTAGAGCCGCCTTCTACCAATGCCGTTGATGTACTATCCCGACTGTGTAGTTCTCCCATGTTTCTTTTTTTGTTTTTTACGGCACTTTTAACGACGTTCTTTGCTCTTCTCGCCTTTTCTCTTTTGAGACCAAAACACTCCATCTGTGTACTGCTTTCTCTTCATTCTCCACGCACTACCTATCCAGAAGCACAAGAGAGAAGAGCGTTTTGAGGGCTGATCTGACCAACACCAGCAACGCACCACGCACACACGATGAACGTGAAGCTCAACACCATTGTCTCACGATTTCCTTTTCCTTTATGTTCCTTTCACAGCGACAGTGACGAGGAGGAAAGCGACGCACCCTCCACGCGTGACGGCTCTGCACGCACCAGTGTGTCGGTGACACGACGACAGCAGCTTTCCTCTGCAGGCAGTGCGGTGACGCACACAGCTTTAGACGATGGAATGGATGGGGCTCAGGCTTTTATTCAGAGGTCATCCGGCTCGTGCACCTCTACCATGGACCGCACGCAGAGTGCCGCACGCACCGCTTCGTCTCGTGGCAGGGGACGCACCGTGGACTTGGTGCGTGTGGCGTCGTCAATGTGGAACGCCGAGCTGCAGCGCTCCGCCACGACCGCCGCACCGACGGTGTGTGTGCTGCGTCCACCTCCGTTTGTCTTCGACAACGTGGTGTATCGCGCTGCTTCGGCGTACGTGCTGCCGTCTGGCGTGGTGCGTCTGGTGACGTACGGCAGTGTGCCGGCGACGCGGCGCATTGCCCATCGCATGCGCCGCGCGCTGAAAGAGGCGTACACACCAGCAGCGGTGCGACGCGCAGCGAAGGCGGAGCGGCATCTCCTCCGTGCTGTGTTTGACGTGGGCAGCGGCGCTGGCGATGCTGCGGGGTGCACAAAGACACGAACGTCGGGTGCCAGACAAGACGACGGTGAAAGGTTATCGTTGGCTGACGCACTCGCCAAAAGCACGTCGAGGGCAGTGACGAAAGCGGCAGGCCACGAAACGGAGGTGGGAGCTGCACCGACAGCGGGTGGAGATGGTGATGGACTGAAGATTGACTTTATTCAATCCGTTGCCACCCCACGCTGGTCTGACATTGCGGGATTGCGGGCCGCGCTGTTTTGTGCGCCGACGGAGACGGACGATGCCGCACCTGAAGGAGTGGGTGATGGCGATGAAAGCGTCCGCACCTTGCACCTGACAAGCGTACCGGAGAATCAGTTGACGGGTAGCACACGGGTAGCAGACGAGAGTGCGGGGCACGTTGCTGTTTCTGCCTCGCCCTTACTATTCGTGCAGCCCGTCGCCGTGTCACGGGCCAGCGTCAACGTGCGCGGTGATGCACCGCTGGCGTGGTGGCGGTGGTTTCTGGCAGCTGGCACACAACAGCTGAGCGGCGCGCCTGCAGTCGTATCTCCACCCACTGCAGCTTCACTGTCGGAGGCTGCTGGTGGTGGTGGTGGTGGGCAAGAGGAGCTTGGCGGCGTCGCACACAGTCCAGCTACGGCCCCTTCCGAAGTCGCTTTGCCCGCGGACCGAGTTTGGACCTGTGCTGGACACAGCGACGTACCGCCGTCCTCCCCGCAGGCAGCTGCGTTTGTTCGGTTTCTGGCGCATAAACGCTTGTGTGTCGCGCATCACGTGGTGTCCTTCAAGGTGCGCCGCAATGCATCGCAGAGCAGCATTCAGCTTCTGCTTGAATGGAACACCGCCCCCTTTGTGCAGCCAAAGTTTACGAATGTGCCGCGCTTCAACGCTTCTGCGGCGTCGCAGCTGCCCACCGGTGGCGCACCGAAGTGGCAGACGGCGGTGGAGGCGACACCGCACACCCAAGGCGATGAGAGCAGAGGGCAAAGTGGTCTGCGTCTGCGTCTCACGTCGCGGCAAACCAACGCTGCAGAAACCAGCCGGCGTGATGGCCGTGAAGGGTGGGTGTCGGAGGCGAGTGTCGCGAACTTTTTTCTCGAGTCGACGTTCATCGCGGAGTCGACGCTGCCGTACGGGCTCGAGAGCACGCGTCCGTCACCGGGGCTCGAGGACGGCGCTCTCACGTCTGCTCCACCTGACGCACTGGACGCCGTGCGTTCGCCATCGGCGTGGGGAGGGAAGGAAGAGAGGAGGCTCACGTTGCCGGACAGCGGGTCAACGACCACCGCAGAACTCTATGACGCCACTGTGACTTCTCTCCAGAGGACACAAACCGGCGAGACGGGGCAGGGTGCACCGAAAAGCGCACAGCCCGGCCACCGTGGACTGTGGAAGCGTCAACGGCACGCAGAGGCGGAGAAGTCGGCGCCGGTGGTGACGGAGCAGGTTTCATGCATGATCCATCGTACCGGTCGTGTACAATTGTCGACCGGGACAGAGGGGGCCATTCGGCAGCTGTGTGATGTGCTGCTGATTCCATTTCTGGTGGCGACGGCGGACTTGACTTTGTAACGGGTGCGTTTGTTTTCTTTTTCCTTTTCTTTTTTTTTCTGTGGAGGTGTGCGCTGCTATCTGGATGCAACAAAACAAAACAACAGCAACAACCAAAAAACTGCGTTCTCACTTCAAACAGCTCCTCGCCTTCGTTTTCACACGATGTGTAAGAGGTTTGGTGTAGGACTATCTATGCATAAGACGATGCGTCAAAGGAAGAGGAGTGCCACGTGCCATGCACCACCGATGGCAGCTGGTAATGCTTTTTTTTTTTTGTCTTCACTGGACGATCCATTTGCTCGCCGTCGCTCTACATCCTTGTAGTGCTTTTTTTTCTTGTTCACAACGACAACCTCTCCACCGGTCTCTTTGACTTCGCTATACAACAACAACAACAACTTCTACCAACGCACTTTGGGGTTTCTTACCATCGCACAATTCACATAATAAATAAAACAGCGTGAGCCGCCCCCCTTTTATTTTTAAAAGCAATTCTTGCGTAGCGCATACGCAGTGCAGACGTCGTTTTCTGCTTCTTTGTCTCACCACCACGGGATAGGTTTACTCTGTCTCCTCTCTCTTTTTCCCTTTTTGTTTTGTGTGTATTCCATAGACATTCATCCTTTGCTCCTTTATCCATCATTGTTTTACGTTTTTGTGTTTGAGAGAGACGCTACTCCGTGGTCTCTCTTTCCTTTTCCTTTTCAATCAGTAAGAGTTTGGTTCTGACCCACTCAAGCAAACAAAAACAACGAAAAGTCCAACAGATCACCATAGATTTTCGGCTGCTCTGTGAAGCAAACGAAAAAGGGTACTAGTGCACATGCATAGCACAGTCCTCACTGCCGAAATATATAAACAAAGAAGCTAAAGCACCATTTACTGTTCTCTCGGCATAGCCTCACTTCCTGAGTTAGTGTGTGTGTGCTTTGAGCCTTAGAGTCGCTTGGCTTCCGTGCCATGAACCCGGCCAGCTCCCTCACTGCAGCGGTGGGAAGCGGCGCGACAGCCTCGCCAACGCTGCGTTCTCGAGAGCGGCGGCGTCGCACTGCGGTGGAGGCTTCGTCACCGCCACCGCCGCCGTTACGTCTCTTCAGCGACACGAGCAATTTGCTCCGTCACGACGGCGCGTGCGGGTCGGCGGTTCTCCACGACACATCGAACGACACACCAGTGGACACGAGGAGGGAAAGCCCTTCCACTGCAGCATGGAGCACCGTGGCACACGACAGTGCGACTAGTGGGAGTGGCGATATTTGTCCACCGCATTCTTCCATGCACGGGCCATGGACGAGGAAGAAGAAAGGAGACTCTGGCACGCGGGCAGCTGCTGCGTTGCAGGCCGCTACGTTTTCCATCAGCGATGAGGGACACCTCGACAACCGTCACCGCAGCAGTCATTCGTTCAATCCGACGCACAGACGTTCGGCGCACCGCAGCAGCAAGAATCATTGTCGCAGCGACGTCGACGACGCGTCGGCGGCGGCACCACCGGTGCTGCGGATTGTGCCCCCGGCAGAGGCTGTCGGAGCTGCGCAGCGCACAGGCCATATGTCCCCCTCATCGTCCTTCAGCTCCTCCACCGCTTCTGCGAATGCACAGGCACGGGCAGACAAGACGCACCGTCTGCACAGACCGGTGTGTGGTGGCAAGCAGAGAGGTGGTCCATGGCTGGCCGTCGCACACAGTACCACTTCCGCACACGGTGCATCGTCGTGCTCTACCCAGGCAACATCCAGCACCACAACGTCTTCCGTGCCCACCGTCGACGGCAGCCGGGGGTCTGCGCTGCAGCAGTCCGTGACGCAGCTGCGTTGCGCTGCCGCACCCAGTGCAGCGTCGCGCGTGCTTTTCCTCCACGACGCGGACGACGACAGCGCACGTGAGGAGCGCCACTTCACCACCACCACCCATAGTGGAGGCAATGGAAACAGCGGGGAAGGGCAGACGGTTTTTTTCTTGCCAGTCAGACGTCGCGTGGGGATAGTGTGGCCAGCCGCTCGCCATCGGGTGTGTCGTCGAGCACGGCGGTCCCCGATGCGGTGCGGCAGGACACGAACTTGCTGGAGCTGCTGACCCGCGCCGCCTCCACCGAGCTTGCAGCGACGGCGCTCGACGAGGCGTCGCAGGCAGTGGTGGAAGCACGGGATGCACGGCCAGCGGATGTCTGGCTGCGGTCCCGGTCCAGCTCGATGCACAAGGGCAGCTCCATCAATGCCGTACCCATCACGGCGATGGTCGCGGCCTCGGGCACGGCCGTGGAAGCCTCGACGAGTTCCGTCAATGGTGATGGTTGGGGGAGGCGGTGCGCTGTTCGCCGGCTCTCTCGCACGCCGTCGCCAACGCGCCGCGCGGCTCGCTCGGAGCACGACGTGCCGCACCGGCAGCGGAGCAGCGAAGGACACGATTGCGCGACGCGTGCGCTTTTTGCCCCCGTCGATGGTGCGGGTGACAAGCCGCAGCAGTGGGCGAAGGCACTACCCTCGCAGCACCACAGCTCCGACACGCTGTCAAGTCCGAGTGAAGTCCTGCGCCTCTCCTTTCCAACGCTGACGCCGAACGTCTCCATCACCGATCCGTCACGTGGCCTCTACCGCCGCCCGGAGAGCCGAGAAGTGAGCCCGTCGATTCCACGCAACCTTTTCAGTGATGCGCATACCTGTGCGGCGGAGCTGCCGGAGCCAGACATGCTGAGCATTGCCGCGAGCGCCGTCGTGGATGGCATCGACAAGCACCACAGCTGCAACAACAACAGCAGCAGCAACCGTCACGCGAACGCCACTTCTTCGCCTGCTGGGGATGGACTGGACATGAGTAGCTTCCGCACCCCGCTCTCGCCGTGTCCGAGCAGCGTGGCGCCGCCCTTCTCCGTTTTCCCGTGCGCCGCAACGTCGCGCGTGACATCGCCGGTGTCGATTCCAGCCAAGATGATGAAGCAGCGCCAGCGCGAACACGCACGGGTGCGCAACGGCTCCGCGTCGCCTGCGTCCCAGGCGCCAACCTGCCACAGCGGCGGTGGGGGCGGCTTTGGCCTCCACACGTACCCACCACCGCAGCCCAAAACGGACGGTAGCGGTGTGAGTGGGAGTTCGGTCAGCATGCCCTACAGTCACGCGCAGCTGGTGCAGCGGGAGTCGTTTGGGAGTTTGTCCATGGCCAGCCTCACAACGTGCTCGTTGCCGTCTGGCTTTGTGTCTGCGCTGGAGTCCGCCTCCCGCGAAATGGTCGAGTGCGAGCCGTACAGCGGCCACAGTAGCCAGCAGCTACCGGGCGTGGAGTGGCAGGGTGATGCGAGCGAATCTCGCGTGTACTACGGTGCGTCTAGGGAGGAGGCGGAGGAGGAGGAGCACGACGAGGACGGTGACGGTGACAAGAGCTTCTGTGACTACCGCCTCGGTCGTAAGACGACGTCGCTCCCGGTTTACCACGCTGACCCGCAGCCAGAGGAGAACAACGCGTTCGCGTGCATGCCGTGGTCGACGCCCTACACCAGACCCGACGAACAGCGCTTTGCGTCATCGATGGAACCATCCCAGACCAGGTCCGAACCAGCACCAGCGCGGCGTCACGCAGGGGTGTCGCTGCACATCTATCTCCCACCCACCTCGGGCACCTCCACCCCACCCAACCTCAGCCTCCGCAGCACCCCACCCGATGCACCGCTGCCGCAGATTTCACCGCTGCCCAACCATCGCGTTGGTGGCCGCGCGTGGCACGACGGCGGTGCCACAACGCTCGAGGTGGTGCCCACACGTAGCGCGGCGGCGGCGCCTGCGCAGACGACGACACACCGCCGGAGCTGCTGCGCCTCCCCGTGGTCACCGGTGTCTACCAAGTCGGGCCGCGCGTCTCACGGCTGTGCCGCTACCGCTACAGCCGCAACAGCAGTAACAACACTGACGTTAGCAGAGCAGACCAGCGCCAGTGGTGGTGGTGGTGATTCGGCAGACCGGGCGTGGTTGCCGCGCGGTGGTGCGCACGCCTCCTCCGTCAGCGAGGCGCGGTGCTGTTCGCCGCCGCTGCCTTCTGCGTTGATGTCGGCCACCGAATCGGCGTCGTGTTTTTCGCTGTCCTCACGCGTGCGGGACTTCACGGCGGATACGCCGCCGATGGCGTCGCTGCAAGTCCGCAGTGGTGCCGAACTGTGTCCACCAAACATGCAGACGCAGCAGCGGAGTGATGGCAGCAACTTCACACCTCGCCTGAGCAGCGGTGATGCCAGCCGCCGCAGCGGCCGGCCGACGTCGTCGTCGCCGGTGTTTACGGGCTCGGCGAATACGCGTCACACCAGCTTCCTCTACGTCGAGCAGAGTAATGCGTCGAGTGACTACGTGGGAGTTGGGCCGCGCAACTCCGCTGCAGGCGGTGCGATAACGAACGCCGTGGTCGTCGCTGCAGCACCGGCAGACGCAACGCGAGAGACCGTCAACGCCGCGACGCAGCAAATCCACCCGCGGCTAAAACTCTGCCCTTCCGTCGCGTACGAGCCGCTGTCTTTTGCCACCCAAGACGCCATGCGCTGTACACCGCCACCGCCTCCACCACCCGTCAGTACGTCACCCATGTGCTCCACCCCGCCACCGGCGTCGCTTTGGTGGTCTCGCACCTCGCAGAGCCCTTCGCCGTGCGTCTCGCCACCATCCTCGCAGCCGGCCGTGGGTGTCACTGCGGATGGTGATCGAACTGCCACGGCACCAGCGGAGAGTCGAAGCTCCACCTCGCCCAGTGTGGACCGTGGCAGCCCACTGCACGAAGCGGTGGCTTCGCTGAGTGGCCGCTCCGTGACCTCCACAGCGCATCCAGCAGGCGTTCCACTGCCGCAGTGCTGACGTCACGCGTGTCGCGGCCGGTGCTGCCGCGGGGCAGCGCACATGCGTCCATCTCACTATCACCGTCGCAGGCGTCCTTCCGCGGCTCACCAGCGGTGCCAGCGGTGGCAGTGCGTGTGGAGGCGCCATCAAGCCTGGCGACTTCACCGGGCGTGGACAGCGGCTCTCCGCTGTGGTCTCCCCCGACTGCCTTCCCTGCAGCAGCCACAGGCGGCGCAGCCGTGACGGGCGTCATCGGCGCCGTCTGCTACGGCGTGGAGTCGGAGCTGTGCGGGCTGCAGTCCGCCACATCGCCGTCCGTCTCGAAGCTGCTGCCGTCACCCACTCCAGTCGAATCCGCACCGGTGGTGGTGGAAGAAGAGGAGGACGTGTCTGAGGACCAATTGCTGCCTTATAGGCGAGAGAGCGCGAGTGCTTCGAACAGGGCTGCGTTCCAAGCTCCAGAAAAAAGCGCTTGCGGTGGTCGTGTGCCTTCACACGAGCCCAGCAGGCTTGACTGCTCTACGAGCTCCATAGACGATGGGAGGGAGGGATGCACCCGTGCGGAGCACACGACCAACATGGGCGGCGACAGTGCGCGTAGCACCGGCGTAACCTTCACGCAGAATCATGAGCGGTGCGGTCGGAACCGCTACAGCGCTGCGCAACTTGGAGTCGATGGTGAACTTTACGGCAACCTCAGTATGACGGGTGGTGGTGCACCCCGTAGCGCCTCCGTGGGTTTCACATCCTCGCTGCAGCTCGTGCCGCCGCCGCCGCTAGTTGCGCTGCCGCGGTCCTCCTCCGTTGCCACATCGACATCGTCATCGTATTCGCTGATGGCGTCTCCGGCTGGTGGCCGGCCGCCACGCCGCGGCTCTCCGCTGTTTGACACGAGCGCCGTGCACGACGGCACCGACCTCGCACCCACACTGCCATGCCCTACCTCCACCACGAGTGCTCCTCCTGCTGCTGCTGCTGCTGTTGGTGCGATGAACGCGGCAGTCGCCATCGTCACACACGACGCGGAGCTGCAGGAGATCGCACCGCCGCTGCCGCCGCGGACGGATGCCTGGGACACGTCTGCGTGGATGGCACCACTCCCTGCCTCCACCGCCGCCACGGCGACGTCGTGCCGGCCGGCCACAACGTTTTGCTACGCCTTCAGCTCTCTGCGCGGCGCACGCAGTCGACAAGAGGACAGCGTGACGCTGACACCCGACTTGTTGATCCGCGAAGTACGCACGCCCTTGTCGTCGCAGCAGCAGATGCAGCAGCAGGTGAGCACAAGCAACGAACAGCGTCGAGGTGCGTTCGTGAAGGGTTATACGCCGTCGGTCGCAGCGGTGCAGACGGCAGCACCGGTGGCCTTCACGTGCTTCGGCGTCTTTGACGGCCACTGCGGTGACACCGTCTCGACCCTCGCCTCGCAGTACTTTCCCGAACACTTTGAATTTGCGGTGAAGGAGTACTGGACACAGTGGGCCCGCGACAAGCAACGCAGCGAAGCAGCGGCAGGAGCAGCAGCGGCGGTGGCCGTACGTCAGCAGATGGAGGAGAACGCAGAGCCAAACGGCATGCCCGTTCCTGTGGACGGTGGTGGTGTGGATGAAGCAATGGAAGGTGTGGTGGGACAGCAGCACGACAAGGGTGCCAGCACGCCAGCGGAGTTCCAGCGGGTTATCAGCGCAGCGCTGGTCCAGTCCTTGGTGCACCTCGACCTGACCCTCTACGACGCCTTGCATCAGAAAACGGGCAGTCGGTCATCCACGCTGCGGCGCGACGCCGGGTCCACGGCGAGTGTAGCAGCATTCTTCAAGGTGCCGTCTCACCTCGGCTCCGCCAACGACGCGTCGCCTGCCCAAGACGGTGGGCACAGGAAAATGGGAGGAGAGTTTTTCGAACCCCACGATGTGCGCAGAAACGGAAGCGCGAGCAGTGACAGGACCCTCTCCACCGCCGCACCATGCGAGGACACCTATCGACTATGCATTGCGAACCTCGGTGACAGTCGCGCGATCATCGGCAACAAACACACCCGGCAGCTGCTGCTGGCCACGACGGACCACCGCATCTCCGCCTGTCCTGCCGAGGCGACGCGCATCGCATCTGTCGGCGGTGTGGTGGAGCTTGGTCGCGTAGACGGCAGTCTGGACGTCACGCGCGGCCTCGGGGACTACCGCTACAAAACGAACCCTGCACAGTGGTGGGCCGCGACGACGTCCGCTGCCGCTGCGGCCACCGCCACGTCTGCACCACCGCCCGCCGTGAAAGCGGTGACGGTGCCCACGCGGACATCGTTGGCAGCTTTCTCGACTGCTGCTGCTGCTGCTGCGCAGGCGGCCGTCTCCGACGTGGCGACGAGGGCGACCACCACCACGGTTGGCTTGTCGTCCTCCGCGAACACAGAAACGGCAACGACAGCACGGCGCGTGGCGGAGAATGAGGAGGAAGGGACGCCACAGACCGAAGGGCTGTCGTTCGCGGTGCGTGCGCTGCGCTGGCCTTCGCGGTCCACCACACCTATGCGGGACAGCCTGGACCTCGACGCGGCAGAGAGGACGCCTTCCGCGATAAAAGGCACGACAGCGACCTCGACGTTTGTGGAGGATGAGGAAACCTCCGGTGTGGAGGGCGTCGAGAACCGAGACGTGCGAAATGACGTGAATGCGGACCACCGAGCGAATGAGGAGGCAAATGAGGCGAAGCTGGGGGCAGACGGGTGGGGGCGCCACTGCGAGCGTGACGAACGGCGGATGCCAGGTGGCCTCGGAAGAGATCAGTGGAGGCAATCCTTCTTGAACTCCTCCTCCTCCTCTTCTGCAATTGCGCCGATTGGCATTCCCACGTCCCCGTGTACCGAGCGTGACCGAAACACAGAGCGGGAGCTGTTCTCCCACGCAGCGGCAGCGACGTCTGTCACCACCGCATCGTCGTCCTTCACCTCCAACCAGACCCCGCAGGACCCACCGCACCGCACACGATCGCCGCTCTCAACGTCCACGCCCGGCTCTCCGTTGCAGTCCACTGCGACAGCGGCGGCGGTGGCAGCGTTGACCGGCAACGCGGTGGGCAACATCGCGGACGTGTACGAGTGGGAGGTGCACCGCGATGATGTGCTGATCATCGCCTCGGATGGCGTGTGGGACACCATGACATCGGAAGAGGTTCTTCAGTTTGTCTGTGGGGAGCTGCAGATGCTGGAGGGAGACGACGCACAAGACGAGTCGGATGCAAAGGAGAAACGAGCAGCAGGAGCAGTAGCATCGGAGAACACGCCGCTCACGCAGCCCGGTTGTGATGTGTGCCTCAGCCAGGCTGACAAAGACAGCCTTGGACGTGAGCTCGCACAAGCCGCGCTGAGTCAGCCGTGTGCCTCCTCGCAGCCACCGTCGTCCTCCGTTTCCTCGCAGCCCTCGGTGACCTCGCTCGAGCAGACCATCGCCTCCACCACCGTCGCCTCGCAGAATGCCGGCACCCCAACTCCTGCGCCGCTGAATGAACTGCTCCAGCGTACACCGCTGCGCCAACCCACGTCCGTGTGCCTTGGCAAGGCCCTCTGCACGCCGTGTGGGAACGACGGCGGGTGCCCGTTCGTGGCGGGCACCCCCGGCGGCGGTGGCGGCGGCGGTGATCAGGGCAGTGCGACGCGGTCGTCCGCGGTGCAGACGGCGGCGCGACGGCTGACGGAGTACGTCGTCAACACACTCTCCGGCAGCGATAACACAACTGCGATCGTGGTGGTGTTTCAATAGACTAGCATACAGAAAGAGGATGAGTATAATAAACATACCAGAGCAATTTGTAGCATTCCCAGTGCTGAGGACGAAAAAAAAAGTTGTTTGAGGCACGGGATGAGCTGTTGAGCTTTTTCACACGCTCAGGTATTCATGCGCTACTGCGTGTATATATGTGTGTTCTTCAACGTCAAAACGGTTTATTTGTTCTCTCACGTGTGGACTGCTCCACTGTGGACACAATCAATGGACGCAGATAAAAAAAAGAAGAGCGAGAAAGCCTGTATATGGAAAAAGAACAAAAGTCCAACTCTGTACGTTCTTAAAGAATGAAGGCAATAATAGAAGCTCTTCTCTATTTTCCCTTTTCTGCTTTTCTGTCCATTCTCACGCTGTTCTGTTCTAGATACACCGTTAGCTGGGAAAGTTGTACTCGTGCGCAACAGCACTTCTTGTTTCATACTCGTCTTCCGCCAGGCAGGTGTAGACGGCATTCACTCGGTTCTTGCACAACAATTCTTAGCGGGTTTTTCCATACATCGCATCCATCAGCATCCAACACACATACACACATACACACACATAAACGCGTACATTAAAAAAAGAATTCCCCTCTCGTCTTCGACTCTCTAATAGCACTTCATCTTCATGCACCTCGAGACGGACCGTGTTGCACTCGGCACTTCCTCCTTCCTCATCGACACTGTCAGCGTCCTTCTCTCCGGCGGCACCGACGCAGATCACCTGACGGTCGTGAAGCCCTTCTGGACCGGCTTTGGTGTTGCCTTCTGCTTGACGTTGCTGCTGTACTTCCTGATGCGTGGTGGGGGAGCTGGCCGCGCGATGTCGTCGTGGTTCCACTGGCCGTGGGAGAAGGTCCGGCAGGTGGGCAGCCTGGCCGCGGTGGGGGAGCCGGTGAAGATGACGTTGGTGGTGCGGAAGGATCTGAAGATGGGGAGTGGCAAGATTGCCGCGCAGTGCGCACACGCCGCCGTCGCGGTCGTCGAGGACATTCTGGCAATTCGTGCAACACAGGTTTCAGCCACGGTTGCTGGGACTGGCGCGGGCCCGTCAACTCTCGACAGCACGTCGCAGCTCTGGCTGCGGTGGTACGACGCGTGGCACGTCAGCGGGTGCTCAAAGGTGGCGTTGCAGTGCCCAGACGAAGCCACGATGATGGCGATTGCAAAGCACGCAAAGGAGAAGCAGCTGCCGTTTTATGTGATCCGGGACGCCGGCAGGACGCAGATCGCACCGGGGAGTAAAACCGTGGTGGCGGTGGGGCCAGGACCGAAGAGTTTAGTGGACGAGGTGACAGGCCAACTGAAGCTGCTGTGAGGAGCGGGGGTCTGGTCTGGACGCTCGATGATGGCTTCCGCTTGTTAAGGTAACTTTTTTTTTTTGCTTGTTTGCTTGTTTGGGCGTGTGTGTATGTGTGCGTTTCACTACTGTTGGGTATCGAGTGGTGACAGTTTTGCGGCGTGTAAGTTGTGCGTTGCTACTACTGCACTTCGCAGATTCACTGCACAAAAGAATATTTACTCCTCATTGTCGAAGTTGGAAAAGAAAGCTGTCACACGACACCTCGTTTACTGGAAGAGGTTTTAAATGGCAATGGCGCGTCGACTTCATCTGTGCCTTCAGTTTGTTGTGCACTTTTAAATCACTGCTACGCTGTAGGAATGGTGCTGGTTCCATGGAGTGGTGGTGTTCTTTCCATTCCTCTTTTTCTGACTGCTCCAAACTCATCTCTTCCTTTACCTTCCTCTTTCCCCACTTCTATAACGGTTCTAAATCTCCTACCGCAATGTGCATTTTACAGTTGATATAATTTTCTGATTCCATTTCTTTGTTGTTTCTTTTTCCTTCACTATTTTTAGTCTCACTACTTTTCTTGTTGCTTCGCTTTTTTATTGCCATTCACTCGTTTTTTTTCTCTGTGTGTGTGTGTGTTCGTACACTCACCAACTTCACTATAGTTCTTTTTTGCCTACCTCTCTCCTGCGACCACTGCACGACGCAAACCTTTCATTCTCTGATCACTTCAGTCCCGCAAATAAATGACGCAGAAGCTACTGCTGGCGGAGGGTTTGGACCTGCTGCGCCAGTGCGAGCAGCGGGAGTACGACGTGGACCGCACCAAGACGCGCATCAGCAGCAACAACCGCTACCGCAATGAGCTTGGCCGTCTCCTGCAGAGCTACGACCTCGTCTACCAGCAGTACGTGCGCGGTATTCAAATCCTCAACTACGTTCGCCACACCGCCTTGGCCGACACGAACCCTCGCAACGCGCAGTATTCGAAGAACCTGTCTGAGTTCTGCGCGGGGAAGATGTCTGCCTACATGACGCGTTGCGAGAACATCATCAAGAAGACAGATCACATTCTGCTCCCCATTGAGCAGGTGGACATGGTGACCAAGGAAGGCTACGCACCGCAAGACACCGTGTACCTCCAGGACGGCATCACTTACCCGCTG
Source organism: Crithidia acanthocephali (assembly GCA_000482105.1). NCBI lineage: Eukaryota > Euglenozoa > Kinetoplastea > Trypanosomatida > Trypanosomatidae > Crithidia > Crithidia acanthocephali. Next base: position 1,206 of record AUXI01000620.1, on the reverse strand, counting down.
TCGCGCAAGGAGAAGGTCCTGGCGAAGGAGTTCACCGTGGCGGCCGGCACGTACGTGTTGGCGCTGAAGAACCGCGACGACTACGCCCTGGCGGCTCCGGACGTGGACGTGACACTGGTGGTGCTCCCGCAGCGTGGCAGCGGCCTCGAGCCGTCCCGAGTGGAGTTGAAGCTGCCCTGCCAGTGTGGTTGGCGCAAGGTGGTCGGTGTGGTGGATGCGGCTACGATTCAGCTGGAGATCCGCTTCAGCGGCATTCGCGATGCGCACATCGACGTGCTCTTCCAGAAGTGGTGCCCGGTGGAGGAGGTGGGTCGCAGCGGACCTGCTGGGGGCTTCGGTGCCGGCAGCGCCAGCGCTGGACCGGGTCCCGCCCTCTCCGCCGCCACCTTCGACAGCGCCGACTACGACGCCGCCAGCAAAACGCCGTCGAACATGAACGGCTCGCCTGGTCGTGGTGGGATGGGGATGTACAGCACGCACCAGACGCCCACCCCGTCGGAGAACATGAACTACCACAACAGCAGCAACAATAACAATGGCGCGCAGCCGTGGGTGAGTCAGCTGCCGCCCCTCCCCGATGACGAACTCGCGACGCTGGCGAACTACAACGTGCCGAACGCGACGCTGCCCGCTGTGCCGCGGCGCAACACCGGCCCCGGCGGTGCCCCGATGGCGGCCACGGCGGCTGCGGCGGCATCTGCGCCAGCGGCGGATCCGTGGGCGCAGCTCGAGGCCATGAAGGTGCCCTACGCGGAGGCCGACCGCGGCTCCACCAACGCGGCGGCCTTCACGCGTGTGCCGGAACCGGTGGTGGTGAATCCTGGTGGCATGACGTGCCGGCAGCGGCTGGACCGCATTCATGGCGTGATGGACGTGTGGCCGACCAGCGGCGTGACGGCCTGCGCTCTGCCTGGTGAGCCGCAGAGGTTCATACAGACCATGTATGGCCTGCCAATGCCCCGTGAGCTGTCTGGTTAACAGCAGAGGGAAAAGAAGCACCGATGGCCAGAAGACGGCGTACACCTCCACCTATCGCGAATGTGTGTGTGTTTGTGTAACGATAAGGTACAAGCTGCTGCCTTATTATTTTTTCCGCAGTTCTTTTTTTTTTCTTTCCGATCTCTCAGCGTTTGCTGTTCCTACTCCTCTAGCTGTTGTGTAAAAGTGCGCAGCTGCGCGTTGCTTCAAATTGACTTGTGACTCTGT
>AUXI01000619.1:0-15165 GCA_000482105.1 Crithidia acanthocephali | reverse complement strand
GAGCTTAGCGTTGATCCAAGTAGTACAGTGTGTGTCTAGTCTCTCTGCATCAAGAAACTCCCCTTCCCTCTTTCTGCGAGTACAAGGACTCGCTAGGATGAGCCTGAGCTGTCAAATGCCATGAAGAGAAAACTGCACTGGGTGGTAATTCTGTCGTCGTTGTTCAAATGCACGTTGCATTGTCAGAAAAAGAAGCACATCCATGCTTTTTTTTTTGTGTGTGTGTCGACTGCATATCTTTCTGCATTCTCATCTCCTTCTTTATCTTTCCCACTGTTTGTCATTGCCACTGAATAGTAGGTCGTGCCACTCATTCTTGCTCTTCTTGTTTGTTTGTTTGTTTGTTTAGCTTCGCTCTGTTGTCCTTGCACACAGAGCAGCTTCGGAAACTTGCTTTCCAGTATCCTCAGCTCTGTTTAAAAAAAAAACCCTGAAGGTGCGTCTGCGTCATTCGTCATTCTCTTTGTTGACCACATTCGACACCTCCAAACACCTTATACAACTGTTCATTCTGTCCTTTTTGCTCCGTGCAGGAGCCCTCCTGTCTTCTGTCTCTTCTGGCGTTTTCGCTGCTGCAGCGACGCTCATTTTTATTGCCATACAGCTGGTTGTGTTTGAAAAGATCGCTATGCAAGTTGCCTTGTCACATCCACATACATATACATAAAGAACTTTCTGTTGCTTTGCGTTCGTGCTGCCATTCATTAAAAGCTTCTCTTTGTTTTCTCTTGCTTTGCTTTTCTAGCAAGCCTCCTGAACCTTTTTTTTCTATCTTTTTTCTGCAGTTGTTGGCTTCTGGTGTTGCCACCATCGCAGATGTCTTCCGCAGAGACGCGCGATGTGGTGAAGCGCTATGAGTTGCTGTACAATCCCCTCCTCACCGCCCTGCGGCCCGGCGGTGTCCTCGCCTCGGTGACCGTGAAAGGACCATGCGAAGCGCTGCTCGTGCCTCGGCAGGTGTCCCTTGATGGCATCGATATCATCCCTTTCCTGCAAGCCAAGCCGCAGCGCACGGGCATCACCAGCCCGCACTCCCCGCCCCCGCCGCTGTCTGACCTCTTCGGTGAAGGCCATGAAACACCAAAGCGGGAAAAGCAGTGTTCGACCAACAGTGGCAGCAAAGATGCCGCAAAGCAGGTGGATAATGCGACGTCACCATCGGGGGTCTACTACACAGCAGAAAACGAAGCGGCCTTCCGTGCTGCGCTGATGACGTTTCTGGAGTACCACCTGCTCCACTTTGACGGCTACGGCAACTCCGACTTTACCACCCTGCGAGGGCAGCGCGGCACCTTCTCCGAGGACCTGGACCACGTGAAGCGGTTTGGGCACATTGGCCAGGTGGCGGTGCTGGCGGACGCAGATCCGCTGATACCGGCGAGCGTGCCGGGTGGCAGTGGCGATGGTCGATCGCTGCACCAGAGTCCCACGCCTGCCGGGCACGCACAGAGCAAAGAAAAGATCTACCACCCATCGGCGCTGCAGATGTTCATTATCGACCGCCCACTGATGGACTCGACGGAGATCCGCTACGTCATTGACACGCTGCGCAAGCTGACGGTGCGCGATGCCACGATTGCCAACGTGGCGGCGCGACTGAATGCGCTGTTTGGCAGCCCGGCTGCCGCCCCTGCTCAGCCGCCGCAACCGCCTCAAATCTCGCAGCAGCGACCGGCACAAGCTCCACAGAGTCGCAACACGACGGAGCTGCCGTTTTTAATGAGCGGCATCAGCACCACGCAGCGGACGGAGACGGGCAACGCGGTTATCGCTGCTGCATCGACGGTGGCACCATCCCCGGTGCGGCGGCAGTCTATCGGGCTGCTGCTGGACGCCGGCGGCTCTGACAATGAGTCCATCGCGGAGACGATCATCATCGACGACATCGAGGAGGATGCCGCAGAAGATCCCGATCTCGCCCCCTACGTGAGCAAGTACACTCAAATCAGTGAACAGCAGCGGCGGCGCAGCGCTATGAGTAGTGCGTCGGAAGCGGCCACTGCCAGCAGCGCTGACAACAATCTCTATGCCAACGCGTCGGTGATGGACAGTCCACCGCTGCCAGGGTCCATCGACGCGAACTACGGCCGGTCGAGCGGGGTGGCGCAAGTGACGGCGCAGGTTGTGGGAGCTCCCGCGCAGTCCTCCACCTCCACCTCCGTCACCGCGTCGCGCGCGCAGAGCACCGACGGCAACTCCACGAGCAGCCGTGGCCGCGTGGTGTCTGTGACGCTCACCAACCAGAGCCCAAAAACCGGCAAAGCGGCGGCTTCGACAGCGGCGGTAGCGGCGACCCACGCGAATGTGCTGCGACACGAGTACAGCCGGGAGTGCATCAAAGACTACCGCCGCGTGGTGGCGGCCGACAACGAGATCTACTACCACATCTTTGAGCACCTGATGGCTCTGCGGTGTAGTGCGGCGCTGGCTAAGTTGATGAGCTCCTACGTGTCCAAGAACCAGCAGCTGCAGCAGCCTATCTTGAACAACGTCAAGTACAACAGGTTCATCGGCACGTGCCACTCGTTGATCCGGGAGGTGCCGCGCTTCGCCAACGACCCGAAGCAGATGACGGTTCTGCACGAAGGGATCGAGCGCTACGTAACGTACCGGTTGTACCGCCAGCTGTTCAACGTGTGCGAGGACGAAAAGATGCAGAACGCGATGCTGCAGATGAAGTTCGCGCGGCTGGAGAACATGACCGCCGAGCAACTCGAGGCGCCGCCAGAGGTGGAACGCCATCACGTGTGGGGCCAGGCGATGTTCGAGCTGGACGGCATGGACTTCTTCCGGTCTCCGCGGGACAAGCTGCGGTGCGGGATGCGCTCGTGCGAGCTGCTCAGCCTCGCCGTCGGCGACATCCTCCGCCAGCGCCACAACGCCAAGAGCCCGACCGCAGCCAGGAACGCGTCGTCTGGGTCCTCGGGCGGCAGTGTGCAGCTTGCCTTCGGCGCGGACGAGTTCGTGCCCTGCTTCATGCTCCTCGTCCTGCGCGCACGGCCACTCAGCTTCGTGCAGAATGTCTGTTACATTGAGAAATTCCGCCACTCCAGCCTGCTGTCGCAGGAAGAGGCTTACTGTCTCGCAACGCTGCAGTCGGCGATGCTGTTCTGGCTGAACTGCAACGACGAAGGTCGCATGGACGCGTCACCGACGCCGGCAACACCGACGCCACACGGCGCCGCAGCAGCGGTGCAGAGGAGTCGCGGCTCGGCGAGTGCGGCAGCGCTGACGAACAGCGGTGGCGCTGCGGCGACGGGCACGACCGCTGCGCCGGTGATGACGGAACGTGACTTGCTGCCCTCCGTCCGGCAGGCGTCCGTCACGGCACGCGCGCACAGCGACAGGAGCGGCGGCGGTGGTGCTGGTGGCGGTGGCGGCGCTGCGCTGCCGGGCGACACCGTTGTGGCGCAGGATGAATCGCCGACGGTGCTCGACGTCCTCTTCGGCTGGGCAAACCGCAGCTTCGCCCCGCTGGTGGACGAGATCAACGGCATCGGCAGTGGCTCGCGGAAGGCGACGGAGGCGGCCGCTGCTTCACCGTCAACGGCCCCTGCAGCGGCTTCGCATACGCCAAGCAGCGGCAACGGCGGTGGTGCTGGTGTAGGTGGCGGGTCGAGCCGCCTCGGTGCTGCAGGATCGGCACCTGCAAAGGTAGCGCAGAGCCCGTCGCCCTTCAACGCCGCTTCGAGCGTTGGGGCGTCACCGTCGCCGAGGGGCAACACCCCGCCTGCGGCACCGCAGGCCTATAAGCCCGATGCGAACACGCGCGCGCTCACGCGGGAGCTTCTCGTCACACAGCACAAAACCTTCGAGCAACTCACGCTGACGGAGATCCAGATGATTGTTGAGGAGGCACGGTCAATGCTGACAGAGAAGAATGATATTGAGAATGAGCATCACACCCACGCTGAAATTGGTTTCCTTTTTTTTTCTTTTTTTCTTTTACGACTGCAGCGATGGACAAGAGGCTTCTCTGAAGGAAAGAAGGCTGGGGAGTGTTTGATACTTCACTAACTTTCTCTTCCGCCAGTTTCCGTTCCTAACAGCAGTTTTGAGTGAACTCCTTCCTGGTGTTTCAGTCCGAGCACGTAGAATACTGCCTCAGCGCCGCACGGAAGACTCGGTACAGCTGTTCCCTATCCTATACTCTCAAACGCCTGTCTGTCATCCTTAAAGATACTTGGTTGCTTTTCTATATATATATATATGTGTCCCAACTCTTATGTTTAGCCGTTTCTTTTTGCTTTTTTGCTCTTGCTTTTGATTTTGCTCCAACGCCAGTGTAATTTTCTTGCTCTTAACTATCTCATCACGAAAGTAAGACACGCACGAAGGAGCTCTTCTTAGTTGTGTAGGAAGGTGAAAAGAGAATTGGGCATCCGAGAAGAAAGGCAGGGGCATGAGCTGCGTGCTGCAGCTTCTACTTAAAAAAAAAAAAACCAAAAAAAAACCGAATGATAGTGGATATCAGGATATGAGTTGCCTTTAGCGCGTGCATCGCGTTTTCAATCCTCCCGAAATTTTTTCTGAGGTGTTGCCAGTATTGCTGTCATTTTCTCTTCCTTTTCTCTCTTGCTGAACCTCCCGCCATCCACTTTTTTCTTCGTCATTTTAACGACACTTTCTCCCGCATTCTGTATACACACCAACTCTCCCCAAAAAAACCTCATTCCAAGGATTCCTTTTTAAAAACGTTTTTTCTCTCACCTCCCTTCACTTACGCTACTTGACGACTCTTCTTTCCAAGCACACGCACAACGTCCACATTACTTCGTAGCTTTCGACGGTGCTCATTGTCGTTGGTCTCCTTTGTACGCCACACGCACCACCAACCCACCATCAACATGTCTGCTGACCACGCGACGGAGGCGCAGGTGGCGCAGCTGGAGAAGCGGGCCGCTGGGGCGGAGAAGCAGCTGCAGGCTCTGAAGGCAAAACTGGAGGGCGGTGCCGGCGCTGCGGCCAGCAACGCTGACCTGGAGGCCCGCCTGCGTGAGCTGCTACAGCTGATGTACGCGGACCGTGAGGAGTGCGAGACGATTCGTGCGCAGCGTGACGAGCTGCGTGAAGAGAATGCCCGCCTGCGCGCGCAGGTGGCGAAGGGCGACTACCGCATCAAGCACCTTCTGCGCACCATCGACGAGATCGAGAAGCCGGCGTCGCAGTAATGATCATCGCGGGCGCAGCGTGTGAAGGAAAGGTGCGAACGTTTCTTTGTTGTTGCTGTTGTGATTGCTGTCTGTGCATGTGTGTGTGTGGGTGGGTGGGTGGGTGGTGGAGAGCCGCAAAGATGCGAAGTAACGTCGTGGCAGCACTCTGTGAAAACCAGCTACATCCAACGGAAGAGATGAGCGCGGAGCGCAGTCTTTGAGCAGCCGCTGTCCGCGTGTTCCTTTCTGTCCTTCATGCATTTCCCCATGTTGTTCTTAACGGTAAAGTCAACTCAAAGAATAATAAAAAAACAACAACAAGAATCTCCTCAATTGCATTACCAAAAAGGATCTTGACCCATCGCATGACCGACGCACTTCTCTTTCCGTTTCCGTTTTGCAAGAGAGTGTCCAGCTAAAAAAGATGCGGCTTTTCTTTCCCATGAAATTGTATCCATCTACAAGTATGAATGGTGAAGAACTGTTTGTGGCTGCGATCTAGTTCGCTTACATGCACACAAGGCACGTGTTGCTCTTGGACCCTGAAAGGGCTCGATGGTTTTTTTTTTGTTTTCTAAACGTAGAGCGACTTTTTTTGTTGAGAAGTATCTCATTTACTCCTTTCGATGAAATCATCTCTTTTGCACCTTCTATTCTCTCCACTCTTTCCTGTGCTTTAACTGCTGTTTGTACCTACCAGAGAGAGAGAGTGCGGAAAAAGAACATTTTTTTCTTTTTCTGCGACTGCTCTATTTACAACAACACATTTTTAGCTTGAGCACGACAGTAGATCGCGCTGTGTACGCGTTTGGGTCAACGACTTCTTTCTGTTCTCCGCACTCTTCAAACCACTATTGGCATTTTTCGGTGTGTTGCATTCGCCGACAGTACGAACAGTTCAGTTCTTTTTCTTTTCTGATAGAAAACAACTGAATCAAGTAAATCAACTCGGCTTGTTGTATTCTTCCTCTTCCTAGAAATCCACGCAATGTCCGCGGAGTACACACGGGAAGAGGTGGCAAAACACAACACACCGCGCGACTACTGGACCATCGTGAATGGGGAGGTGTATTCTATTGATGTAGAGTTCATCACTGTGGAGCACCCGGGTGGCCTGTACATCATGCAGGCCGCTGGCAAAGACGGGACGATCCTCTTTACCGAGAACCACAACGTGGAGCGGGTAATGGATGTGATGCGTGAGTTTCACATTGGGAAGCTGAAGAAGGAGTAAGCACACGTTGCTGCTTCTTCACCTCGGCGAACATGTTTGGCTGTCTTTTTTTTTTTGTCTGCTGTATGTGGTCCAATGTACGTTCCTTTCGTTCTTCTTGTGTTCTTTTCATATTCACAAAGTGTTTTTCCCCCTGCGCCTAGAGGACGAAGTGGGTCAGTCAAGTCGGTATGCTGAGTTGCTCTCTTCTGCGTGCTTAAATGGTAACATCTTCACGCACAAGCAGAGAATGGGCAGCATCTCACGCTTTGCCATCAACATTTGAGGTTTTGTTGTTTCTCATACCCCAGCACTCACTACGGTAGGAGAAGTGACTGTTGCCAAACAAGTGCTCAGCCGCAACCCCTAAAAAAAAAAAACTCACATCACATTAAAAGGAAATGTAAGACGAGTGGGTACTCAAATCGTAGGTTCTCGGTTTTTTTTTTATAATCGTCTTGTGCGCTGTTTTGTGGCCTCACAGCGCTCCAGAAACCCGTGACTGCTAACAAGAATTCACAAAACCCAGCAAATATCTGCGTTTCCAGGTCGCTGCGCAGATTATCTGTGATCCCATCCGCAACGAGAGCTGCTTGCCTGGTTGCTGTACGTAATTGTCTGCAATAGAGTTAAAAGGAGAAAAAAATAGTATCACGCCATCTCCTCAACGGAGGAATAGAGGTGCATGCGTGGTCTTTTTTTTCGTGTGTGTGTTGTTGCTTTTCGACGTTGCTTACAATGCCGACACCCTCTTCCTTCAATTTCCTCTCTCTCTTTCAACTCCATCCCTACACCACATCAATCGTGAGAATACCAGTGTGCACTTGTTTCGTTGTGGGGATTCTCATTTTCTTCAGCAACGAGTTCACTGTGAACGGAACGGGTGAGCGTAGCACCTGCAGCCCAGCGTGTTTTAGTTTATCTGCACTTCTGTGCGTCATCCCGTATATATATATATATTTTTTTTCGTTTGTCAACATTTTAAACGTCTGCTGGTTTCTGTCCACAGGCAATTTGCCAGTCAACGAAGGCCAGGAAAAAGGGCTTTTCTATAATTTTTTTTTCTTCACGTATTTGCGGTGTCTAAACCGGTTGACACCGACAAAGCTGGCAACCGAGGGGAAAACATTAGAGGTGATTCTAGTAGTCCTCTCTGTCTTGTTTTTCTTTCTTTCTTTTTTTTTTGTATGTGTTGTACTTCCCTCTTTTCCCACTCACGTAGGTTTGGTTGGAACAACAAACTTTTTGTTTTTCCCCGCTCCCGATTTATAACATAGTTCGTTGCTGTTTCTGCAGGAAAAACACGGTTTTCTCTGCTTTCTTAAAGCGTTGCATTGTGCTTCTTGGCACACACACTCACACACGGATTTCAACTCATTTACAAGAAAGAGCATCGTCTCAGTGTTTTCCTGCGTTTGTCGAGAGGCTGTTTGGCAGCTCTGCAAGCCTCGATCTTCACAATCCTTGTTCCACAACTGAGGATAAAGGAAAAGACACTTTGCGGTCTCTTGCGGATTGAGTCGTTGTGCCATTGACTTACTGTTGTTGTAGCTGTGGTCGCTGCTGTTCTTAGTCTGTTTTTCTCTTCGTGAAACCGTGTCGGTGCTCTGTGTTTCAGAAATTCTGTCTGATTAACTTCGTGCCTTCCACTGTGAGAGTCTGAAAAGAAGATACGAACGTTTGCACCTGTTTTCGTTTTCCGGAAGACAATTCTTGTTCATCGTAACCCTAGTTGAGTACTGTGGACTCACTAGTAAGGCGGAAAAAGCTGGCGAACCACTTTTTGTTCCGCTCAATCAAGCCCAATTGTTCCTTTGTACGTCTTTACTGCAGCAACACGAAGAGCTCTTGTGGAGGTGTTGGTTGTCGTGCGTCCTCATTTCTTTAAGAAACTATTTGTTACTTTTCTTTTTAGACTCTATCACAAACACGCGCGGGGGGAAGACCCGATTACCACCACTTTTCCCTTGTCGAAACGCTAACAAATAGCTCTTCTCTCTAAAACAAGTACAACAACAACAAAAATCACCCGTACGACTTAAACTTGCTTTTCTTTTCTGGTACCTTTTTTTTTCTTTGTCACTATTCTCTGTTCTTGGTCTGCGATCTGACTGTTGCACTAGAAGTGTGTATGTGTGTCTGTACCAGAGATCATAATAAGCACAATTGGTTTCTTCTTTTTTGTTTTCACCCTGTTTCTGTTTTTTTTTTTTAAGTCCGTAGACGGCAGCGACAGCGGACAAAGGAGCTTGCATTTCTTTTTCATTCTTGCTTCCCTGCCTCTTTCTAGTCGGTGAGAAAAAAAGAGAGTCTAACTGTTTATATACATATTTTGTGTGTGTGTGTTCAACGTGCACCATGGGTCGTGGAAGTAAACACGCTACCTACCACGGTGGCGCCTCCGCCGCAGACGCAATCAGCGCAGCCGACGCGCGACGGCTGGCTGAGATGACGTTTGCGAACCAGGCGGCACAGCCCACTCTCAACCACGACGGCGACGGCGACCCTGGCACGCCGTTGGGCAAGAATGGCGTTGTTGCTGGTGGGTGGTGGAAGCCCGTGACGGCCGTCGCGTACGACATCTGCGACATCATCGATGAGCGTTTCATTATCCCGCAGAGCATCACCGCCGTTCCCATGCTGCACAGCGATGAGGAGGAGGACCGGTTTAGCGTGGCCGCGCTGATCGGGTACTTCATGTCCATCTCTACGCTGATGGCGTTTGCGGCGTACTCGCGCCGGCTTAGCAACCTGATGAGTGGTGCGTCGCCGGTGATGGGGGAAATCCTCTTCTGCATCTCGCACCTCACCCAGGTGACGCAGGAGCAGCTGGGATGGAGCATGTTCTGCTCGGGCTTTCTGTCCCCGAGCAGCTTTGATTGGTCCTCTGCAGATGGCAGCAGCAGCGGTGGTGTGGGCGGTGGGGGCACGGGCGGTAGCGGCAATGGGAGTGGCACAGGCGGTGGCGCGGGGAGTGGACAGGCGGCGCGGCGGCAGGCGTTAGGGGCGACGGGCGGGGCATCTGCAGGCTCGAACGGAGTTGGGGGTGGTGGGAGCGGCGGTGCGGCAGGAAACGGCGCTGGGTACACGAGCTACTCCGGTGGCAACGTGGTGCGCTACCTGCTAGGTCGACGGGCAAACAGTATGCTGCGGCAAGAGTCCCTGCGATCGTACCTGTACAGCAGTTTCTACTCCCCGTCAGCGTTTCTGGTGGAGCAGGGGTGCTGGTTTGTGGTGCTCATCGCCACCTTGGACACCGCCACGCTGCAGCGCGTCGCGGTGGCGAGCTTCTTTGGCAACGCGGTGGGCTGGGTGCCGGTGTACTCGACCGGTGCGCTGGCCACCCTGGCAAGTGCGCTGCTCTTCGTTTTCATGTACTGGATCCCGGCCTACGAGATCGACGATGCGGTGCTGTCGGCGCTCTTTTTGCAGACCTCGCTGCACCACCTCATGTCCGCCTACTGCGCGTCGCTCTGCATCACGCTGCTGTTTGCGGAGTCGATGCTGTTGGACGACCTGCGGCGCACCTTTGTGGCTACCGTCTTCTCACTGCCGCAGCGTGTGATGCGGCTGAGTGGCAACCACCCTGCTGTGGTGCAAGCGGTCCACGCGTGTAGCGAGGTGCGGGCGAACTACTTCTACTTCGTCGACCTGTACTTTTTTCTCGGGCTCATGTTCTGGTTCTCGCTCGTGCTGATGGAGACGGCGGCGGGCTTCTCCATCCTCGGCATCGCCACGCTGCTCGTCGTGGTACCGTGGCTGGTGGGGTGCGGCTGGACCATTGACCCACTGGCCGCGCTGCGCGACACGGTGGTCTACGTCACCTTCTACAGCATGACCGCCACGGCCATCGCCGTCGTGGTGCCGTGGAGCGGCATTCCGTTTCTGTCCAATGCGGTGCAGGCGGCGGCGATCGTCCTCATCATGGCTGCCCGATGCGAGTACAAGCAGTCGAACGGGTGCGCCTACGTGGTGATTTGGATCTTCATGCTGGCCGTCTACTTGTACGAGAAGATCGGAACGGGACGTGGCGCTACCGGGTCGATGCTGTGGGGCCCGCAAGAAGCCCCATCGTCACGCGTGAACTTTGCGACTGCGGCGCAGCTGGCGCTGCAGGGCCACACCGACCCGAACGCAGAAGCGATGGGGCTCATGCGTATTGTCTGCGCCACTTTCTGGCAGCTCATCTCGAAAGGGCTGAGTGAGGAGGGGGCGCAGGTGCTGCACTTCAACGTGGTGGTGCTGGGCACGATGCTGCTGCTGTCCACCTCGATGCGGGCTGTCCTGGTGGAGGGGGTAGGTCTCTCACCGCCCGCTGCGGCGGCGACGAGCACCGCGACGGCTTCGTCATCCTCCGTCACCTCCACCCCGACACCGAGCGGCCAGGCAGCACCGACGAGCACCGCAGCTGCCAGTGCGAACGCTTCCAGCAACACGGTAGCAGCTGCCACGACGACGACGTCAAGCAACAAGAACAAAAACGGCAGCCTTGCCTCCAACCCTGCAAAAGCGAACTCGAGCGGCACGAAGTCGCTGGGCCGGTCAAGCCGACAGGACTCCCACAGCGCGAGTGGCGCAAACCTCGATGGACACGGCGGCGACAGCATCCAGACATGCGCCACCAACGGCGGCAGCGCCGAGGCGGCGGCGGCGGCCCACGTCGACGCGGTAGAGGCGATTGTGGTGACCGTGACGGCGGAGGGGGAGACGGCGCAGTCGAGCGCGAGGACAAACAAGTCACCGACACCGCCTCCATCAACGGAAGCAGTGGACACACGAGCATCCGCCACTCCCGCAGCGGCACCCGGTACCCCGGCATCGGTGGCCGCAGCAGCGCCGAAGGTGGCGGAGGGGAGTGTGGCGGGCACGGCCACGACACCTGCGGCGGAGCCGACTGCCGCGACAACAGCGGTGGAGGTAAAGAAGGAAAAAGAGGAATCGCCGAAGCAGCGGACGCCCTCGCCGACGCCGGTAGCAGCGAGGGTAGATGAAACGGCGACGGGTGTGGTGGCGTCCGTGGTGGAGACGAAATCTGCTGCGGTGGTGACGAAGCCAGACGACGCGCCGAAAAAGGTGGAGGCGCCAGAAAAGCAGAAAGAGCCGGAGGCGGCGGCGTCCCCCGAAAGGAAATCGGAGTCTAAGGCGACGACGCCGGCTGCGGAGAGGAAGCCGCCAACACCGGCACCGCCACAACCCATCGTGGAGAAGAAGGCTGAGAAGACGCCAACGCCTCCACGAGTAGCCGCAGCAGCAGCGGCATCGGTGAAGACACCAGCAGAGCTGCTCAAGCCAGCAACTGCGGCGACGGCCACGCCGGTGGTCGAGGTGAAGCAGGAAGAAAAACCAGCCGCGGTGGTGCCGTCAACAAGCACCATCTCTGCAGAGATTTCCAAACGGACGGAGCCTGCGTCGGCGGAGAAACTGGTGGTGAAGCTGCTGACGGAGGTGAACGCAGCCGCCGAGGACGCCTCGCTGACGTCGCCGCTGTCGCCGTCCAACGAAAGCCTCACCTCCCCGTCGAGTCCCGACAACGGCAAAGGCACGGCGACGACGGCGTCGAAGACGAGTCAGAGCTCCGTCAGCGGCGAGGAGCCGCGGAAGAAGAAGAACCGCCGTCAGCGAGAACGGGAGCGCAAGAAGTTGCAGCAAGAGCGACGCCGCCTCAACCTGCTTGCGGAGGCGGCTGAGGCGAAGGCAGCGGAAGCCAAGGCAGCAGAGGCGAAGGCAGCGGAGGCAAAGGCAGCGGAGGCGAAGGCGGCGGAAGCGAAGGCAGCGGAAGCTGCTGCGGCTAAAGCTCCGGTCGAGACGGCTGTAAAAACACCGGTGTTACCATTGCCGTTACCGCGGTCGCAGACGGAGGGTTTCAAGAAGCCCGCTGCGGCCGCAACGCCGGCGACGGAGTCCGCGAAAGCAGCCAACGCCGCAGCGAATCTGCTCGCGAAGGTGGAGAAGATGGCGAAGGCGCCGTCAGCGGCCGCGACGACGAACGAGAAGCAGAACAACGCCGTGACAGCGAGCGAGCCGAAAAAGGACAACGCACCAGCGACGGCGGCCGCTGCAGCAGCGCGTGCAGCGGAGGTCAAGAAAGACGGGAAGACAGAGGCGGCGGGCGGCAAAGCGAAAGCAGCGATCACGGCGGGAGTCGTGCCTGCAACACGCACATCGGCACCTGGCGCCACCGCAACGAGTCCGCCTGCGACGAAGGACGTGGCAAGTGGCAGCGCTGCCGCAGCGGACAACACCAACGGCAACAAGAAGACGTCGCCGAAGTCACCGCCCCCCGCATCGCCGTTTCCGCTGCCGAAGCCGCGCCACGAGCAGGCTGCCGCCGCTGCCGCTGCCGCCGCAGCGAAGGTCACCAACCCTTCTTCGCCGGCGGAGAAAACAAAGGCGGCGCCTGCGTCGCCCAATGCGACGCTCACGGCAGCCGAGAAGCTGCGGCGCATTGCCGGCGGCGCAGCGCCGTCCAGCAAGGAGTCGGACAAGAAGACGTCGGTCAGCTCCACGCCGGGGCCGCAGAGCCCTGCAACCGCAAAGTCCACCGCGCCGTCGTCCTCGAACCCGCCAACGCCGGCGACGCCTGCCGCGGCGGCACCACCACCAGCGGCAGCGGTCAGGAAACTGTCGCCACAGCCAGAGACTTCCACGGCATCTTTGGCAGATGGCGCGGCGCCGCTGCCGCTGCCGCTGCCGCGCTCGGCGCAGTCCGGGGAGACGGAGGCGAAGAAGGAGAGCCCGCAGGCGCGTCTTCCGCACACGAAGGCAGACGTCAAGCCAAAGAAGGAGGAAAAGAAGGCGGCGCCGACACCGCCGGCAACGGTGGCGCAAGCGCCAGCGAGCGTGCAGACGACCCTGAAGACGGTGAGTACACCGGTGGAGGCCGCGGCCGCCGTGCGGACGGAGACAGCGGTGGTAGCAAAGGCGGCAGCGCCCATCACCGCAGCGGCCGTGATGCTGGTGACAGCAGAGCCTGCGGCGCCAGTGGTGAGTGCTCCAACGGTGTCGTCGCCTACGCAGGCCGACGACGCCGACGAGAGCTACGACCTCGACCGCGTGCTGAACTTTTTGAAGCTGAAGGGAAACTACACCGAGGACGACAACGATCGCAGCACGTCCAACGATTCGGACGGCGGCGGCTACCGCGGCGACGCCTTCTTCCACCCCGAGACCCCGACGGCCACCCAGGCGTTGGATACCCGATTCTCAGCGATCTCGCCGCAGGCCACGCCAGGCTCGGGCATCAACGCTATCGGCCTCTTCAGCACGGTGCCGCAGCCAGCCGAGCACGTCGCCTCGATGCACGATCTGACGGCGGCAGCGGCCGCGGCGGCGGCAGGGGCACTGCGGCTGTCGATGAGCGGCGCCTCCTTGCACGACAGCCCCCTGCGCGTTTCGCAGCCGCCACAGCCAGCCTCGGAGTGGACGGCGAGGGCAAGCGGGAGCATCTACAGCGATGTTCCAGAGGATTCCTTCACCTCCGCCACTGTGGCACCGTCCACTGGCAGCTTCCACGTCTTCTCCACGCATCCACAAGGTGCCGCTGCTGCTGCTGCCGCCGCCGCTGCCGCTGCCACCGCTGCTGCTGCTACAAGCAACTCGTCACCGCGTCCGCAGATGGTGTCTCCAGTCCCGCCTCAAGGTGTCTCGTACAACTCTGGAATGGCGACGCAAGGCAACGTGCTGCTGCGTCCTGTGCAGATGTCGGACCGCGAGGGCTCAGGCACGACCATGACGACGCCGCCGATGTTCGCCACAGCTGCAGGGACGCCTCCGACGGGGTACTATCAGCTGCCTCAACAGATGAATCCGCAAATCCCACAGCAGGTGGCTCAGCAGATGCCCGTGCACGCGCCACCGTCGCCGATGTCGGAGCCGCAGGTGCACCGGCAGCAGGTGGCCTTCTCCATGCCCACGTTGAACAACGGCGCTGCTCCGTCGTCTTTTCCAGACATGGCAGCCGTGAACAATGGCAGCAACAACCGTCCAATGGAACTCAGCAGCAGCGGCAGTGGCACATTTGTGAGTGGCAGCAACAACAATAACAACAACAACAACAACAACAATAACAGTTACAGCTACAGCAGCAACAGCAACACCGGTGGGGCTCTCACTAACGCGAACACATTGGGTCAG
The DNA here is from genome assembly GCA_000482105.1 of Crithidia acanthocephali. NCBI lineage: Eukaryota > Euglenozoa > Kinetoplastea > Trypanosomatida > Trypanosomatidae > Crithidia > Crithidia acanthocephali. Next base: position 666 of record AUXI01000619.1, on the reverse strand, counting down.
ATGACGATCGGTCACCCGCCGCACCCGAACAGTCGGCAGCAGCAGTCCGTCTTCACGCGTCTGCGTGCCGTGCCGAATGCGCGTGGGGCGATAAACGAGCCGATGGTGATCTCGCCGTCTCCGTCACAGGGGACTGCACCGATGCCGACCGTGCAAACGCAAACGACAAACGTGAACCCGCCTATGATGGTCATGATGACAAACGCGGAAGGGCAGATGGCGCTCTTCCCGGTGGTGTACAATCAACCCGTGTACGTGCTGGACCAGCACGGCGTCGTGCACCAAGCACAAGGGCCGCCTCAGCAGCAGCAGCCGCAGCAGATTATGTACACGACCTCCGTTGCCGCGCAAGGAACCATGCGACCACAGCAGAACGTCGTGACCTACCAGATAGCGCAGGAGAACGCGTATATCCCGACCTCACCGCCGCAAGGACCGGTGCAAGGCATGCCGCAGTTTCTCGCTCAACAGCCACAACAACAACCGCAGCAGCAACAGCAGCGGTACTAGCGTGCGAGTGTTACGTTGTTCTGGACTTCTTTTTTTCTTTGAAGATAATTCTTTTTTACTATTTTCTTTCCGTATGCAAGCAGCTATGCTAGCGTAAGGTACGTCAGTGACGTAGCCAACGTGTTTAATGGTGTCTCGAATAGTGTTTGCAGCCTT
>AUXI01000618.1:0-15229 GCA_000482105.1 Crithidia acanthocephali | reverse complement strand
AGGAACACCTGTGTTGATCTCTCTCTCTGTGTTTTGTCGAATGTGCTCGCGTGAAATGTCGGCACGAATATCATGGATAATTTGCTGACCCGTTGTACTTTACGTTATTGTTGTCTGTTTTTTTTTTGTTCTGTGTTTTTGCAGCTTGATGAGTAGCAATGAAATCTTCTCCTGCGCCTTTCCGGTTCGTACTCCGTCTGTCCTCTCACTTCCACCTGCATGCATCGAGAACGAACTACACCATAGGAACTCAGCTTGCAGCAGTACCAACAACTTTTTCTTCTTTTTTTTTTCCTCACCGCACACAACAAAACCTTCCGGATGCCGCCTCTCACCCCTTCTACACCATCATCTTCGAAAGCAGCGGCACCACCACCGCCAGCTCCTGCAGCCAGCACTTCAACCTTTGCCGCCTTCGTGCTGGACCGCGTGGCGCACAACCCCTTCCTCATCAACGAGACACCACGATCGTTATCAGCGTCGTCGGACGGCAGCAGCGCCAGTCCCTGTGTCCCATCGACCCTCGATGCAACCCAGCGAGCCCTCCTCCAGGAGAAGACGAGAAGCCCGACGGCGACGGCGGTAAAGGGCGATGCAGCCGCCGTGGCCGCCGCCACGACGGCGGTGCTGCAGCGTGCCCTCGTCGATGCGCCGCTCCTGCCCTTTGGCGGCGCGCACCTCCTGCACGAACTTGTCTGGGCGAACTTCATCGCCAGCGCGGAGGCGGCGAAGCAGGTGGGCTGCTTTGCCAAGGCACTGGCGCTGGTCGAGGCACGTCCGCCGACACGGGGCGAGCGCGGGCAAGGTGAAGGTGAGGCACGTGCGGCATCGCAAGTTGGGAACGCTGGGAAAGAGGAGGAGTTGATCGAGAAGGCCTTTGGTGCCTCTCCGCTCGCAGGAGATGGTGAGCAGGCACCGCCGACAACGGCGACGTCACCCGCTGCCCGTGCTGCCGCAGTGAACAACAACCGCAATAGCAACAACGGTGGTTGTCTCAGTGCAGAGGAGCTGAGTGTGACGCTGACACCTGATCTCCTCCGTGTCCGTCTGGCGCAGGCGCAGCTCCGGTCCGCTGAACTCAAAGCGGCACTGCGGCAGGGACTGCTGAAGCTGCGGCGGTTGACGGAGAAAATGGCGGCCTACGACGCCGTGCCGGTGGAAGAGTTGCGGCGGCGGCGGCAGGCAGTGGCGCGGGAGCTGATGACGCCTGTGACGCCGCAGATGTGCGGCGAGGACGACGGAGCACCGTTGACAGGAACGCCTTTCGTCGACGGCAACGGGGAGCAGGACCGAAAGCGGCCGCGCACGGCGGAGTAAAGGTGAACGAAAGAAAAAATTACTTTGTTTTGGTCAATGTTGTCGATTTGCTTTATTGGATAGTCAAGTGTTGTCTCTCGCCTCAGGTAAAAAAAAGAAGAAGAAAAAAGACTGTCATGTGGTGTTATTAAAAAGAGCGAAAGCTCTCTTCGTAGGTTGGTCCCTGTACTCTCTTTTGTGCTTTACATCACTCCGTGATTTGCGTGGTTTTCTTTAAGCCTCCTGCTCCGTCGCAATCATCGCCAAGCGTTTTTGGCTCACCCACTCTCTTCCCCGTACCTTTCCGTTTTATCTCTTTCCTCCACGTTCTTTTGCCGTCGCCTCTTCCACATGTACACTATCAAAAAGTACCTTTTTCTATCATCGAAGTGTTTTCTACGTTGTTGAGTTGTAAAACCGAAAAGGGCGAGAACAACGCTTCGCTGTGTTTTGACGAATAGTTATAGTTATTGTGTTCATCTCTTTTCTTTTTCTTGCTGTTTTTTTGTGTTGTTGTGTTGTACCTCTTTTTCTTCAGGTGTGTGTAAACTAAGCCTAACAACCCACTCCCTTCACCAAATCACCGTGCGAGTAGCCGCTTTGCTTTATCTTCCTGGGTGGGACGACTTCTTTTCCACTCAAGAAGAAAAAACCGCTTAACACCCATTGAGCCTGAATTACTTTCTTTCTTTTTTCTTTCTTTTGTTGTTGGTGTCAATTGTTTTCTTCTTTTACAATGCAGGTGTTTCGCGAGGCGGTAGAAAAGAACGGTGGGCCGCTGCCGCTCGCCTATTACCTCCAGCCGGACGCCGGCGCCGCCCCCGACCCTGGCCCTCTGCAGGCAAACAAAACCATCGATCTCCTGCACACTCGAGTTGATCGCCGCAACTTCTTCGAATGCCTTCTCCACGACAAAAACTTCGCCATCCTCAGCACGTTCCTCGTCAGCGGCGTGCCGGTGAACGCCGTGCGGGAGGAGGACGGCGCGACGGCGCTGCACATCGCCACGGCCGCCACGCTGGAGGTGCTGGACGACAATTCCTTTCTGAACGTCTTGCGTGATGCCACGGGTGCGGGTAGCAGCAGCAGCAACAACAACAGCAACAACACTCGCCGCGGCCCCGACTACTTTTTCACCTCCCCCGACGCGGCGGAGCTGGAGGAGGACGACCAACATCGCACAGAGCGTGTTCTCAACCCACCCTGCCCGAACCAGCTCATCTTGAACTTCCTGATCGATAATGGCGCGGACGTGAACGCGCCGAATGCGCAACCGGCACGGGCAGACGCCGCTGATGGTGGCTGCTGCGCGGCAGAACGTCAAGGTGGCAAAGCTGCTCCTTGCGAAGGGGGCTGATATGTATGCGCAAGACGCGGCTGGTCGCACCGTGCTGACCTACGCCGCCCGTTACCCGCTGCTGCTTGAGGCATTCCGCGTGTGGATGGGGGAGGAGAACTTCGTGAACGGCGCGGTGCGGGAGCGGCTCCTGCACACAGTCTGTCGCACCGTTGGCAACCACTACGCGGCGCTCTACTTGATTGAGCAGGTGGGCCTCGATGTGAACGCGAGGGATGCACCGGCGGCTGGGGCAGCCAACACCAACAACAACGATGCGATGAGTGGGCGCAGTGTGGCAGGGGTGAACACTGCTGGGCCGCTGGCAGTCCCGGCCTCCGCATCACCGCTGCGCTCGCCAACGGCGTCGGTGCCGACGTCGAGTGGCATCAACGTGGTGATGCAGTCGCCTCGCGGTGGTGCCGCCGCGGCGAGCACCGGAGGCACCAGCCCCGCCTCACCGTTTCTTGGCGGCAGCAGCAGCGGTGGCGGCGTCCACCACAACCACAGCAACGCGGTAGAGATGGGGAGCATCGTCACGCAGAGCGGCGACACGCCGCTGCACTGCGCGGTCAGCACCGCTGACGTCGCCCTCGTCCGTGCGTTGCTCAGCAAAGGCGCCGACGTGCACGCGGAGAACCGCAGCGGGGTGTCGCCGATGCGGCTGGCGCAGTCGCAGTCGCAGGTTGGGCAATCCATGAAACAGTACTGGAAGGAGGAGGCGTTGCTGCTGCTGCGGCCGAACTCGCCGAGCGCGATCGCGGCGCGGCGGCGCCGGCGTGGCCTGCATCACGAGCGCAATCCAGCGAAGGTGCGGGCGATCTTAACGGCCTTCAACAAAGCCAGCCCCGGTGCGGCGCAAGAAAAGGTCCTACGGGAGGAAACCGCGCAGTTTATCTGGCAGGTCTGCACGCCAATGGACTACGCGCAGTTTGTGGCCACCGTCGTGCTGCCCCACGTCTTCTACTACCTCTGCTGCTGCGTGCTGCGGAACTTCTTCCTGCTGCTCTGCGTGCTGCCGCTGCTGTATGGCTCTTACGTGGGCATGCAGCGCCGCGACGGGCACCGGCCGCGCAGCCGCCCACTGACGGGGCTTGGCTGGTGCTTCGGGTACGTGGTGGTGCAGGGCATCTGCCTGCCTCTCTTCACCACCCGCTACTACTACCAGTACTACAGCTTCGACCTGGAAGGGCATGCGGCCATCAGCTGGTGGCTCATTCCGTCGTGCATCATCACCTTTGCCCTCTTCTGCTATCTCGTGCTGATTTCGACCCCTGGGGTGGTGACGACGACGGAGGGGCAGCGCAAAGGCATTTACGCGAGTCTGCGCAACGCAAAGGGGAACTACCCGAAGGAACTCCTCTACGGCATCGACCTGCGCACGATGGTGAAGAAGCCGCTGCGTGCGCAGTACTGCGTGCAGCTGCAGCGCGTCGTGCTGCGCTACGACCAGTACTGCACCTACTTCAGCACCGTCATCGGTGGCGGCAACCAACGTGTCTTTTTCTGGCTGCACGTGGCGCTGCTGGCGCTGCTCAGCTGCTTCTACCACTACGCCCGCGAGTACAGTCGGCTCATGAGCAGCATCGCGGTGTTGGCGCAGCACTCCGCAGGCTCTGGCGACAGTGACAGGGCCACCCTGGCGGTGTTCCGCAAGCTCGTGGAGTCTCCGTTTGCAACGGCGGAGCGCCGCTTCGGGTACATGTACACGCAGGTGATTCTACCTTTCATGATTCTGATGGTCGTCTACGCCCTGTACAATCAGCTGTGCCTCATCGCACGGAATCTGACCGTTTTCGACCTCGAGCACGCTGAGGACGAGAGCAGCGTCTACTGCTTCACCCTCAGCTCCACGGCGTACTCCCTGTACGACCGCGGCATGATGGCGAACGTGTGTGAATTCTTCGGGTGGTCGTCCTTCACCCAACTGGCCTACCGCGTGCCGCAGATCAACGAGTACCTGCAGAAGATTGTGGAGGACCATCAGCGATGGCAGCTCACGGGCGGCGACGGCTGCTGCGATGACCACCACGGACATAGTCACGGTGGTGGTGGTACCAACAACAACAACACGTCGACCCATGCGCTGACGGATGGCGAGCGCATTGGCCCGGCGGAGTACGGCGATGACGAGTCGATGCGGCACAAGCAGATGCTGGAGGCACGTCAGCGGCAGGCCTTTGCAGCCGCGCAGTCGACAACGATCGGATCTGCAGCAGGAGCAGCGGCAGCTGGTGCCGGGGCTGCCATCCACGTCGGTGCTTCGTCAGCCGCGTCATCGCTGCCTGTCAGCGCGAACAACAAGAGCACACACTCCGCCGCCGTGGGCTCCTCGTATTCGCAGCAGCAGCAGCAGCAGCAGGACGATGAGGAGTGGGGCGCGGAGGAGGAAGAGGGGTATGACGAGGAGGGCGGCGACGGCAACGACGGCACGCAGGACGGCCACTCCATCCTGGCGATGCAGATCTTCCAGCAGATGGTGCGCACTGGATCGACAGACGTCGGTCGAGGTGGGGGGACGACGACGACGACGACGACTGCCAGCGGAGGCAACGCCTACGGTGGAAGTGGGGGGAGTACGGCGAACGGTGCGGATGCGGAGACGCAGCGCGAGTGGGACGCCGCAGTGGTGCAGGCGCGGCAGATGTTCGACTTCTACCGCCAGTCGCTCGGCGTGCAGGACGAGTCGTGAGGTGCGATGACGACCTGAAGCCAAAGCGCATGTATGACGCGTTCGAACGTCATTGGAGCCGATAGAAGAAGAAGAAGGAGAAGGAGACGTACTCTGTTTGTGGATGTGTGTATCCGTAGTTGTTCTGAACACACACACTATCAGCACGTTGAATGTGAAGTCCGGAAAGTTTTTTTTTCAGTTCCCTCCAGCTTTTTTTTCCTGTAGCTTTTTCAGTATTTTTTGCTCTTATGGCACCTTTTTTTTGGTCTTTTTCTTTTTTTTCGACAATTTTGTAGAAGTATTACTTTTTTTTTTAAACACTTTGTTTTACATTTCAAGCTAGTTTGCTCTCCGTTCTTCAATTCGTCTTGGGAGGTGCGGCGCTGATACCGGTGCATGCGTCACCGATGATGCTTCTATAACAGAAAAGCCGTGCTTTCTTCCTTCTTTTTTTTCTTTTTTTCTGTTCTTGCATTTACTCAATCGCTTCTCTCCTCTTTCTGGTCTTTACTACTTCTTTTTTAAAACGCGAAGGGAGGAAAGCGAAGGTTCGTAGTTCCATTGGCAACTTGAAACCTGCAACAAAAAACAGGACTGCTGGGATGTGGCGACTATCATTCGGTACAACACGTTGAGCAAACTGAACAAAGCAATACAAGAGACGTTGAGAAAAGAACACTCTACGCTGTCCTTTTCTTTTTTTTCATCTCCTTCCGCGTGTGTGGTGCGCGCTTAGAAGAGTTTTATAAACTATCAAGTCGGAAAGATAGAAAAAAAAGGGGAAGAACCTCCGGACAACACAAAGCAAGTAGCCGAAAATGAGAGAGTCACTTGAACCTCCAATTGCACCGCAGTGAACGCTATTCAGGCTGCCGGCTCATATTTAGCCTCAAACGTGTGCTGTTCGTCCTCTTTTGCAGAAATTGATTCGTGTCTGTGTAAAAAGACGTGTTGAGTGCATTCCTCTCCACTCCATTTTTTTTTTTGCCTCTGTGCCACCACCACCTTCTCTTTCTCCTCCGAATCTCTCTTCTCTGTTCTGTGCGAACACATTACAATAATGTCTGGTACTGTTGTTCGAACGCATCGTATTGCAGCTACCGCTAAGCACATTGTCACGTTGGGCAACGCTAACGAAGTGCACAAGTGTGTGTTCTTTTTTTTCTTTCTTTTTTTTTTAACGCGAATAAACAGGAAACTTCAGCTAGTTCTGAGGAGAAAGTGAAACATTATATACATTTACTAAAATATCGAATATTCTTCGCTAAGATTGCGTCCCAGCAACACTGCTCATTTCTGGTTGGCTTCTTTTTCCCTGTCGCGTCCTAAAATAGAACCTGGCCAATTGATTCATACAAGTCCACTTTCAACCCAATTCGTTTCTCAACTTCTATTTTCTTACACAGCTTTTTAAGGGTGTGCATTTTTTGTTTCACTTTTTTTCCCATTATCATTTTCCGAATCTGGTCTTAAGGTGAATCTTCACCTATTGACAGACCTTTTTTTTTCCGAAAAGATCTCATTGCTTTTACAATCATTTTTTTTCTCATCCCACTATTGAAAAACACTAAGCGCGTGTTAATTAGTTCCAGTTTCTTCTTTTTTTTACCTCCTTTTGCCTTTCTTTTACTTGCTTCTCTGTTTTTGATCTCTCTCCCTTTTTTGCCCCCGTTTTTGTCACCATTGAAAAGTATATATATCTATTAGGTCCAATCTGCGTTTCTTCATCTCTCCTTCTTTCTGTCTCACCCTCTCTCACTCTCTCTCTCTCTCACTTCCTTTTTTGTCCGTTTGTTGTTGTTGCTTTTTTTGTTTGTTTGCTTGTTTCGTTTCTCACGATATATACAACAACTATATTAACCGCCTACTTGTCAAGCTCCAAGTCTTTCCTTTCTGTACAAGTTTGAACCGTGGCGCGGCAAACCTGTGAGTGTGTGTTTTCCTTGACGCCCACTCGACCACAAAAGATCTTTTTGTCGTCTGCTTGCTCTCAGCTCTTCCTCTTCCTTTCGTTGTATTGGTTATATCTTTCTTTCTTTTCTCTCCCTCTGCGCTTGTCACCGCACAGAACAGCCTACTCGAGCATTGCGAGTTTGGTGCCGAGTCTCATTTTGAAATTGCATTGACAAGTGTACTCCGGCAACGTTTTTTGGTTGCTGTTGTCGTCGTTTTAATTTTTTTAATCTGACCCCTACTCTGCTTTTCATCTACCTTCCTCACACCAACTGTAATTAGCTCCCTTCTTTTTGTTGTTGTTGTTTTGCTGTTCCTGTATCGCTACCGTGTTCTAGAGATCTGTGCTGACGTACCTCATTGATTCACCCACTTTTTCTTTCTGCTTTTCTGCCTTGCTTATTAGTTTCTCTTTTTTTCTTTTCTTTTCGTTCACTTCAACCCCCCGCCCCTCCTTGCTGCATATTTGCTGTTGTTTTGTGTTTCTCAAAATACAAACAAAAAGCTAAGTAAATTTTTTTTCCTCTTTTCTTCTCCTGTATGTGCTAGTGAATTTACTATTTCTTGTTGGTCTGCATCTCAAAGCAACTACGTCCACGTCCCAGCGTTGTTTACGCTGTTGTCCCTTCCTACTATAGTGCTCGAAGCATAAGAGCCAACTTCCTTTTCTCCTTTTCTTTCTTTTTTGGGTTCTGTTTTTCTCCCACCCTGGTTCGCTTGTTGGAGATTACCGCTTCTGTGTTGTTGTCGTAGAGCAGCAAGCGAGATCATACCAGCCTCCCTCTCTTTGATTTTTTTGTTGTTGTTGTTGTTGTTCCTCTGAATACGAGGTGGATGACAACGGCTTCAAACAGCCTTACTTTACACAATAAAACAAAAACCCGTTTTTCCAGCTGTGTTGTCCCTTTCGCTAGACACAAACGTTCTCCTCTATTGCTACGTTTTTTGTTTTTCTCTTTTCTCCACACTTTACTTGGTATCACCTGTTTAATTACCCATTTTTTCCCGTTTTTTTTTTACTATTCTGAACCCCCTGAGCAACGGAGACGTTCGTATTGCACCTTCCTCTTTCTTTCTTCAAGTGCGAAAAGGGGCAACGAAGGGTTTCCAAAAAAAAATATATATATATAGCCTTTCAGCACAAGTAGTTACTTTTGTTTCTTGTACTCCTACTCGGCCTCTACACGTCCACCTCTGCTCGCTGCTCCCCTCACTGTGCACAAATATCTTTTTGTTTTTCTCTCTTCACGCATGTGAAACACTATTTTCTGTTTCTCTGACTGTTACTATTTTTTGTTGTTGTTTATTGTTGTTGTTTCACTCCTGTTTTTCTTCTCTGCTAATCACGTGTGCGTATTTCTATTTTTTTCTCTCTTTTGCTTTCCTTTGGTAGTGTTACTTTTCATCTCTGTTGTCAGCTCCTAGTTCTTTCTCGTTTTCTTTTCTTTCTTTTGTGTGAAGAACGTCTTTTCTCTCTTTTCTTTCCCTTACTATTTTCCTTCTCTCTATGAGTGTCGAAACGTCTGTGCACACTGCGCCGTCCGACGTCGTGGCCCGCCACCGCAGTGCTGCACCGCCCAACACGCCACCGCTGCTCGTGGCGGCCTGTGAGGAGGATGGTTTTGCCTACGCTGCCGTCGCACCCTTTACGGACCCGAATGCTCGACACAACAACAACAACAATCGTCACGGTGCTTTTCTTGCGTCGAGCGGCAGTATCGGCGGCAGCTCCACGGCGTGGGCCAACAACGACGATGTCGATGACGACAGCACGAGCGGCGGCGATGACACTGATCTCCACGAGGTGACGAGCGCTAGTGGCGCATCGGTATACGAGAGCATCCGATTGGCCACGAAACACACAAGCAGTAACTGCCACAGTGCAGCACGCAGCCCGACGTGCACCAACAGCAACAACAACAACAACAACGGTGTTGTGACGTCGGTGGTGCCGGCGACCGTGGGAGCACTTCGCGGCGACGCCGCGGCTGCAGTAACGTGCTTTCCACTGGACTTCTCGGCGAGTCCGCGGTGTAGGCTCGCCACAGCCCCGCCGTCCGCCAACCTCTCCCGCTCCACCGCGCACGAACTCGATACGACGCAGCCACATTCGCGCCACGGTAGCAGGCACCAGGCGTGGAGCAACTGCGACGACAACAGTAAAAGCAGCAGCGGCAGTGACGGCAGCAACAGCCACCACGTCGACCGCACCTCTGCGTCATCTGCGCGGCCGCACACGCGCGGCATGCAGCTGCGCCGCGCGGCCAACAACGATGAAAGTGACGCCACGAGTTCCACGGCGAGCAACACGGCGTCTGCCACCTTTACCGGCTCCATCACGGACGCTCCGCACGTCAGCGCAGACGAGGCCACAGGCGATGGTTCTACGCGTCACATGACGAAGCACAGCGCTGCAATCACGAACACTTCGGGTGTGTACACCGCAGGGCCGTCTTCCCGCGACGACGACGCGGAAGATGGAGCGGTGTGGCCGTCATTACAGCAGCAGCAGCAGCAGCAGCGTGTGTTTCAGCATCACCTCCCCCACCACGACAGGCCCTCGGCGGTGCTGCGACTTGTGCCGCCGGTCCCGGTGCCGCTGCTCGACTGCGCGGGCGAGGCGTCAGACGCCATTACGCCACTCAACGACGTAACGGCCACGCCGATGATCGCACTCGCCGTGCCTGCGGCTGCCGTGCCACCACCGACTTCTACCGCTGCCGCCACGTGTGAATGCAGGTCGAGGCCGTTCGCGCTGAAGGCGGCATCATCAGACAACAACACCAACACCAGCAGGAGCAGTAGCAGTAGCAGCAACAACAACAACAGTGCCCGAAACGGCGCGCTGGTGACGGAGACGGAGCGCGACTGCACAAGCGGATCAGCCGAGAGCGTGACACCGCTGGCCGGCGCATCCACGACACTGGCCTGGTCGAAAAGCTCGCCTTTCCTCCGTACGCTGGCCCACAAGCCCGCCCCTCTGCAGGTGCACGCCCTCAGTGTGTCGGACACCGTGCCGCAGATGAGCACCAGCGGCAACCACAGCAACACGAGCAGCAGCGTTGATCATCACCTGAGCTTCGGCGCACGCTCGCGTCGCTGCTCCACCGTCTCCGCCCCACAGCAGCTGCAAGGACAACGGCGTGGTGAACTCAGCAGTCTAGGCGAAGCAGCCATCTCGCCCTCCACTCGAACATCGGCTTGGCCATCCGTCGCCAGCACGCCGACGGCAGCGCCGTCCTTCTTCGCTTTATCCCCCACGTCGCACACAACCTCGCCGTCTACCGCCACACCGCACAACCACCACCGCGGCGGTGTGCCGCGTGCGACGCCGAACCAAGTCGCCTACGCCGCCGTGCTGTCGATGGCGAAGTCTACCCCGACCCGTCGCGACCCGCAGCCGTGCTGCAGCAGACGCAGCCCCAGCGAGGTCAGTGCGGACGACAGTGACAACAGCAGCAGCAGTCACAGCCGACGTCCCTCTGTCTTGTCGGCGACGGTGGCACCGCAGATAGGTGACTTCCTTCACGCGCAGCCGCCGCCCTGCATGGGCATCGCCGTCCCACCGCCCCTCTTCGCCGCTTCGCAGCGCTCGCCAACAGAGGGGAGTAGAGACTTCTCAATGGACACCCGCGTCAGCACGGCCGCGCTGAACAGCCGTCGCCGCCGCAGTCTTTTGGCGCGGCTGCGCGACACGTGGCTCATGGTGGTCGTGCGCTTTGCCGTGGCGCTGACCGCGCCGCACCTGCTGGTCTGGCAGCTCCTTCCGCTGGTCTTGCCGAAGGCGGCGGCGTCCGCGGAGGAGGAGAACGCACACCAGCCGCGGCTGTCACTGTACTTTCTCACGCGGTCGCACCCCGAGGTCGGTCTGCTGCTGTTGCAGTTCGTGGTCTTTGCCGTGTGTGCGTGGGGCATCGGCCGACAGTGTCGCACGCGCAGCGTTGCCGCGCTGAGCAGCAGCACCGGCCATCACGCGAGCCGTGCGCATCAAATAAGGAAGGCCTCTACAGTAATCGCTGGATTCTGCAGCCTTTGCTGCAGCCGGAACCCGTAGTGGTGCGGACAAAAACAGTGAAGGTTCCAGCGTTGAGTGCACCCGTCACACCGACGGACCGCCTTCCCGTGCAGAGCGACAGCTTTGCGCACTTGATGCGCTCCCGCGCCTCGGCGCATGCGCACCGCCAGCACTCACAGCCGCAGCACCACCCACACCACCTGCAGCCCGTAGTACTACGACACTCGCAGCCCAGCTCGCCGACCGTCACGAGCAACCTTGCGGATCTCACGCCGTACCTGACCACGTCGAAAGGCGCGGATGACAGCAGCACTAGCGACTTTGCGTCCATCTTCGGTTATCGGCCCAACACCGACAGCGCGTCCGGCATCGTCTCATGCACGCTTCAGCGCAACGACAACGTCGTCGCACGCAACGTGTTCGCCAGCAGCCCTCTCGTCGGTCCTGCAGCGGGAGCGTCCGCGTCGATCAGCGTCGCGTCGTCTGCTGGCAACGGTGGTGTGTGTGGGACGCCACACAAAGTAAAAGCAACAACAGCAGCAGCAGAAGCAACAGCAACCATTACAACAACTACGCTGGTGGGGAACTTGTTGAACAGCCTCTCTGCTGTCACGCAGGTGGGTTCGGCGTTGATGGTGGAGCACTCCCTGGGCTCCCTGTGCGGCGCTGGAAGTGGGACACGCCAGAGCTCCGGCCGCGACAACAACTACGACGACAACACCAGCACCTGCAGCGGCGGACTGCCGCAGCGTGAGAACAGTGTCGGTGTAGATGGAAACGCGTGCAGCGTGGAGGGGAGTGGGAGTCGCTTCCTGAAGCAGCAGAGCGACCCTTCGATCAGCAGCGCGGGTCTGCAGCACGCCGCCAGTGAAATCGTTCCACCTGCTCTCCAACTATTGCAGCAGCAGCAGCTTGCGGTGTCGTCCCTCACCTCGTCCACGTTGAAGCCGTCCTTTGTGCCCATGGCTCTCTCTCTCGGCTTCCTCATCTGCACCGCCCTCTCCGCGTGGCGCCTCTCCGTGGACTTCTACTTTGCGTGGAACAACTTCCAGTTTGACACGAACGCGACGTTCTGGTACTGGCTCGTTCCTTCCAGTCTGCTCGCCACGCTGACGTTTTTGTACCTCCTCGTCGCAGGACACCTCTACCGCTACCACGTTGCGCGTACGGTGCGCACCGCGCAGAACAGCAGTGACGCGGACGGCGACGGCGGCCGCCAGCGTCGTGTGTGCCTCCGCGCCGCCGCCGCAAGCTTGCAGAGCCTTCGCTGGATACCGTGGTGTGGCTGCTGTGTACCCCACCCACGCCCCGAAGTAACCCCGCAGCTCTTACAGCAGCAGCAGCAGTCCATGCTGGCCTCACGCGTGCGACCTGCCTCGACCATGCCGGCCACCACTGCCGCACTGCAGTCCACAAGGAGTCACCACACACGCGCCGCAGCCTTCACGACGGTGACCGCCACGACCACCACGGCAACTGCAGCGGTGGCGGCAGTGGCTGGACGTGGCCCGTATGGCCGAAGCTCCGCGAGCCGATCTGCTGCCGAGACGACGAGCCGCGCGACACACGCGTTGGCGGAGGACAGCAGCCTCAGCGGTCCTGTGGTGGCCGACAAGGAGTGGAGCCGTAGCTCCGGCCACCACTCAAGCCGGAGCGAATGGGAGAGCGAGGAAACCGGGGGTCGGATGCGGCCGCGCCACAGCCCCCGAGAAACCGGACTCGTCGTCGGGCATCACCACCACTACCACCAAGCTGAGGACGAGGGCGTCGACACCAAGACGGACGACAAGGTCACCCTGCGCAACGCCAGCAGCGGCAGGAACGGAGGAAGCCGCAGCAGTGACAGCTACAACTCCAACAGCTGCCACAACGACAACAACAATGGGGAGAGTTTGCGTGGGAGTGGCAGCGAGCGCGACGCAACGTCGGCGGCCGTGGCAGGGTCGAGCACCAGCCTCCTCGAGCCCTCTCTCTTCTCTGCCACCGTGAGCGCCACAACGGAGCGCCGCACCACTGCGACTGGCTTTGGCGCGTCGTCGTCCTCCCACCAGGCGAAGGCGCCGTCACCCACGTTTCGTCGCACGAACGTGTCCGCCGCACCACACCACCACCAACCCGCAGCCGTGCAACAGGACAGCGTGGGCAGCTACAACAACACCACAAACAACACACTCGCCACGCCGGTGCCTGCAGCGCTGGCCGGCCGTCGACACGGCGAGCGCGCCCGCCACCTGCGGCTTGACGCGTGCTCCTCTCTCCGCGGCTACGTTGTCTACTGCCGCGATAAGCTGCACCTGCCTGATCTGCTGATGCGGCTGCGTCGTCTCTGCGGGCACAGTCGCCTCCGCAAGCACGGCTTCTGCGAAGGCTGCCTCTCACAACGCACGACCAACAACCACAACATAAACAGCAGAGGTGAAACGACTGCTGCTGCGGCTGGTGGCGCATGTCCATCCGATGTACTCCGCACGACCGACACAGCGTGGATGCTGCGCCGTGGTCGACGCCTGTCTGCCGCCTACCTCATCCTGCTACTCTCCTTCGCAAATGTGCTGATGGCGCTCATGTACTTCACCTGGCAGTGGCGTGTCATCGTCAACCGCGCCGCGGGGGCGTCGATGTTTGCGGTGGACGTCGCAGCAGCTGCCGCAGCGGTGAGGAACGGTCGGACGGGTGCCCTGCAGGTTCCCGATGCAGACGCGTACACGTGCACGGCAGGACAGCAGGCACTGCGCTCTCTGGTCTGGACGGTCCCGCCGGTGTGCGTCCGCGGCAGCCCTCGCGCCGCCGCGGGCGTCAACGCGTGGACGGCCGCCAACCAAGTGGCCCTCCTGCTCACGCTGCTGAACCGGCGTTTCTTTGTGATGGCCTACGTCTACGTGAACCTCGCCCTGCCTCTTGGCTTTGCCTGCGTGGTGTACCACCTGGCGCGGGAGTTGCGGCTGTACGCGCAGTCACGACGGCTGCTCGTGCTGCTGGCCATGGCGAGAGCGCGTGTAGAAGGGATGCGCAAGAGTCGTGAGATGATGGTGTGACAACCCTGTGTGTATGTGTACATGTGTATTTTAGTTTCACCTCTCTCGTAGTTTTTCCGTTGTAAAGAAGAAAAAGAAAAACAATGCAGACAAGACTAGCTTTTTTTTTCTTAATGCTCACTCTCGTCATTTAGACACACACACACACACACGGAAAACGTTTCTCATTGTTTTTTGTAGCTCATTTTTGTTTATCTGCCGAGGTCCAAAACAAAAAGATCTGATAGAGACTCTGCTTTTTTTTGTTTTCCATTCCCCATTACAAGCCTAGTTTGGTTTTCGTGTTCCTCTCTTTTCATCTTCTTCAATACAGCCTGGCTCCTTTTTTTTTTCTCCCCGTCCAGTTTTATCCGTCTCTTTCGCTTTTTTTGTTCGGCCGAGCACACTAACCCCCTTTCTTGCTTTTGTGTGAGACATACATATTTTAAAAAAAAAATAGCAACGCAGACTCACGGCGATGAACTCTTTGGAGCTGGCCCGTGTGCCGTACTCTCACCTCCATTTGCATTGGCCTTTGCTCTTCCCTTTTCCCTTTGCGTTACTTTTGGCGACGGAGGCTGCACGAGCTGCACACCAAGTCTTGAAGAACAGTGAAACAAAAGAAAGGAAGCAAGTAGTACTTCAGACAATGCAATGCGTAGCCCTCCCCTCCTCTTTGTCGGCTCGCTCTCTTTCCCCCACTCACCTTCAACTCCATCTTCTCTATGCTCTTGTGTCACGTGTCTACATAGTGCCTTTTTTTTTTTTACTTTATCTCTTTTTGTTTCTCCTCTCTCGGAAGCGACTTTCGAAGGCGCCGTCACGAAGTAGACCAGAAAAGAGAGAACACGTTCGATCACTACATTAAGGACACAACTGTCCTTTTTCCTTTTTTTTTTCAGAGACTCAAATTGACACTTTATTTTAGGCAAAACTGAGCT
>AUXI01000617.1:0-15230 GCA_000482105.1 Crithidia acanthocephali | reverse complement strand
CGGACTGCCGCTGCTGCCCATGAGCGAGGCGGACCCAACACTGGTCGCTGACACGCTGGACGGCATCGGCAGCGGCGATGCATTGGCGAAGGCGGACGGCGTGTTGCTGGAATGCAGTTCGTGGGGAGGCCGACAAGGCGGGTTTCAAAGTGGCTGACGCGATGGTGGTGGTGGTGGTGGCCGTCGTGCTCGGGCGTGCATTCGCCGGTCCGCGCGCAGCAGCAGCAGCAGCAGTCGACGCACCACCACCTCCACCGCTGGCGCCGAGGCCAAACGGCTTCACCTTCATGGCGGCCGGTTTCACAACGACCTCCTCGCCTTCGTCGTCCTCGTCATCCCACCCGTCGTTCGACCGCGATGGTGGTGGGGCGGTCAGCTTAGCTGTCGCGCCGCTCAGGTGAGGCCCACCCACGGTGGTCTTCCTACCTGCCTTCGCGGCACCGAAAGTGACGTCATCGTCGGCGTCGTCGTCGCTCCAGCCCGAGCCACCAGCCGGGGCAGCGGCGGTCAACACCACCGTTGTCGGCAGCACCGTGGCGGTGCCGGCTGCAGCGCCTGGAAAAGGGCTGGCCCGGAAGCCGCTGCTGACGTTGCTGCTGCCGCCACTTCCGGCGGCTACGGGGGGCGTGGCGGACGCGGAGGCGACGGCGGGGTCCGTGTGCCGTGTTGGACCACCGGCACCACCCGCAGTCGTTGCGGGCAGCGCCGTGGCTGCCGCGGGGGTGGCAGGCGGGGAGCCGTTGAAGAGGCCCCAGCCCCACGCCGAGCCGTTGCCGCCACTGGCACCACCATTGTGGTGGTTGTGGTTTGCAGTCGCGCTTCCAGCCTCCCCTGGAGGGTGCGGGGAGGTCGACTTGACGGTGGCAGCAGCAGCAGCAGTGCCTGCAGCGGCCGCTGCATTCCCTGGCACGGCTGGCTGCTGCGCCGTCAGCTGCTTGTGATGCTCCTCCAGCTTTCCGATCGCGGCTCGCATGAGCGACAGCGCAGCGCTGCGGCTCTCCTCGGAGGTTGGGTCCACCGCCAAAGGGCTGACGGCCGGCAGCACACCCTCCGCCAACTGCTTCGCGGAGAGACAGTCAATGGCGCCACGCAGGGAACGCAGCGCGGCGACCCGCGACGGCTCGAAGGCGTCGCGCAGCATCGGACGGCAGTAGTTCAGCACCACCGATGCCCGCTGCGTCGGTGGTGTGATGTACTCGGAGATGAGGTGCAGTGCGATGGTGGCGTTGGCCCGCAAAGCCCCATCCTGGTCCCGCTGCAGCAAGCCCAGCGCCTTCGGGACCTGCTCGCCCAGCACTGCTTCGGACATGTGCGGGGCGAGGTGCACCAACGCGCGTGCGGAGTACTCCCGCACGCTCGGCGTGGCGTACTGAAAGCCCTTTGCGTACAGGGGCCAGATAATGTTGTTCAGCGCCGCCGCGGACAGCTTCCCACCGTACACCTCCGCCCCCACGAGCAGCTTGTAGCGCATGAGCACATCGGCGCACTGGAACATCTGCACCAGTACAGGCGTCACGTGCACATCGAAGTCTTCCCCGGCACTGGTGCGCGCAGCAATCTTCAGCACCGGCGCCACCACGGGCCCAATAGAGACCCCGGCCTGTCCGCTGGCACTGCCGGGCTTCGACGCCGCCCGGATTAACTCGCCCAATCGCGGCAGCACGTAGCACAGGCACGGCCGCAGCGGGAAGCTGTCGATCACGTCCGTCAGCGACTCCACAAGCCGCACCTGCTGCGTCACGTCCAGCAAAAACGCTTCGGAGAGACCCTTCATGTACTGGACAAAGGCGGAGTCCTTCACAAACTCACAGTGCTCTAAAAAAGCCGCCACGGACTTGCGCATGCGCGGGCTGATCGCCGTGATGCCGGCGCACCCGCTGTGCAGCGATTTGGGCAGCGTCTGCCGGCACGCGTTGCGCAGCTCAGCGCTGGAGAGGCTGTGCATCACGGTGTTCAGCTTTCCGTTCACGGCCTCGTCGACGGTAACCCCGACCGTCTCGTAGAGCAGCCCTGCCACGCCCCACGCGTCAATCGCGAAGGCGTCCGTGTTGCCGGCGGCCGCGCCGCTGCCGCTGCTGCTGCTCCCACTGGGGCTGAGTTCCGGTGGGCAGCGGTAGCCCTCCAACACACCGGCGCGCCGCGCGTTGTCGAAGACGCAGTTGAGATTGTTCGTACCCATCTCATCGGGCGAGGAGACGAGCTCCAGCCCAAAGAGACGCCACATCCCCGACGACGGCAGCACGAAGATGGACTGACAGTTCACATTGCCGTGCACGAGTCGGTTTGTATGGAGGGAAGTGAGGGCCTCGCCAACCGTGCTCAAACCGTAGGCCACCGACGCGTAGTACTCCTCCGTTGCGGCGCCGTACAGCTGTGTGCGCAACTCGCGGCTCTCTAACACTTCCTTCAGCGAAACGCACTGCTCCGTGGCGATGTACACGGTGTCGCGGTACTCCGTGGCGCCGAGACACTTGAGAAAGCCAGGGATCATCAAGCTTTTGGCCCGGCGCATCGCGTTGCGCGCCATCTGCCGCACCAGCTCGCTGTTGCCGCTCCCCGCGGCGACGGAACCGGTAAAGATGGAGACTTTTTTGTGTGCGTCGTCGTGTGTAGTGCCGTTGCGCACCGTCCAGCACATGAGCGGTGATGTGTACACAATGTGGCCCGCGTCGTTGGCCGCCGGCGTGAAGCAAAGCCGGGGATGTCATCCGAAAGGCCAATGGCTTTGAGGAAGAACGATTTGTTGTTTGTTGGTCTGCTTTTTTGCGTGGTTCCAGCTTTGTGTTGTTGTTTTTGTGGTATTCGAAGTTCGACTAGCTTCGAGCAAAAAAAGAAAAGAGGATCACTAAGGCCTTTTTTTTGACAATGCAAGGTGTTCTTAAGCAGCAAATAAAAAAAAGACGTTAAAAAAAAGTGGGCTGGCTGGGTAAACAGGAATTTCTATTTAGGTGCGGCCCTTCACAAGTGGTGTGTGGGTGTGGTGGCTCGCCACGGTGCTTACCAGCAGTTCAATGAAACAGGACAGCTCTGTGGCTTCCTATCCCCTAGGGTGTGTCTAGGTAAAAAAAAAATATTCTAAGTAAAAAATCCTTTTTAAAACGATGTAGATGCAGAACAGTGGAAAAAGATGAGAATGGCGACAGTCATGCACAAATAAGGAGAGCATCTTTGACGGTATTCTTTCGCTGTTGTTGCTGTTGCCTTTTTTTTTGTTGTGTGTGTGTGTGGAAGACACAAACGTCTTGCGTGGGACACCAAGGCGCAAAGGCAGCAGACTGCTGTTTCACAGTGCACTGGCACATCAAATGAACGCGTCTTCGCATCAAGCAGCTCACCATTTCCTGTTTTTTTCCAACGGAACCGAGTGTGTCGCTCTTGCCCAGCAGCCATCCACCGTGATTCTAAAAGTTCGTCGTTTGTTTGCTTTGTTTCTTTTTTTTTTTTAAATCATCAAGATGCATTCTGAACGAACGCAAAAAAAAAAAAAAACTCGAGGAAAAAAACACTTCTGAACCTTGACGCGCCAGCGTCGAGAAAAAGGAAAAAAAGAAAACTGATAAGGAAGTACACAAACTAACCAACATATGTATCTTGGCGTGCGACTTGTTCTGGCTTTCTCGCTTCGCCGTTTGCGGCCATCGTTTGTTTCCAGCAAACAACGGGCACAAGGAGTTGTGGTGGGCGAGGAAAGACGCAGAAGTGAAGATGACGAGAAGTGCAAGCCTACACTGAGTAATAGCAAAAGAGAAAAAAACTAAAAGCAATGACAGCAATGAAGTAATTCGAAGCCCTTAGGAATGAGATTGAAAGAGATTAAAATTTAAAAAAGCACTTGAAGCGGCGATCGGAGTGGCAGAGCTAAAAAACTCAAAGAAAAAAAAGTATACACATACTCACGCACGTAAAAAGAACTTCTGCCAAACCATTAAAAGAGAGGAAAATGGAACGAGAGGCTGGACGGTTGTTCGGGACGGATACAACTGCTACAGTTCTGAGAGGAAAAAAAACAAATGGAAGGAGAGGGAACAGGTGAAACAAGAGGCACAAGTAGCAGGAACAAGGAATAGGGGGAATAGGGGAAAGGAGAGAGAGCTAAAGAATGATAACGTAAAGGTACACGCAAGCAAAAGAAAAGAAAAGAAAACGAGACTCTGAAGGGTAGTTTCTGGATGTGCACATGTGTTTCGATCGCCACTGCTAAGCGCGGAAAAAAAAGAAGAAAAAAAGATAAAACAAAAAGAGAAGAAAGAAGAAAAATGAGGGAGTACGTATGGTACGGAAAAGAAAAGAATGTAGTCTACAACTTTTTTTGTAGAAAAAAAAAGGATAACGGGGAAAATGAGATGAAAACGACAAGTGGAAGAGCACGCTATAGTGTTTTTGTACATAACAATCACACTTCAAAAATGAAGAAAGGAAAACGGAAAATGACGGTTGAGCAAGTCGCACGCCGGCCACGAAAAGAAGAAAAAAAAACGAAACACAACAAAAACAAACTTCCATTGCCGCTGTTACTGCTGCGAATCCATGCGGGACAGCAAGTGGTGGTGGTGATGGTGGCAGTGATCACGGCTTTGCGGATGGCTGATGTTGATAGTTGCCGTTTGTTCTGGTCGTTTTTATTTCCCCTTTTTCATCACCGGTGTGCCGCCCTGGCGGCGTTGGCCACCGTCCCACGCGGCAGATTTACACTGGGGTGCACCGGCGCCTGAATCACCAACGTCTCACGCGACTCCGCAGACCCGCGCAGCACGCGCAGCTGCGTCGCCGGCTTCGCTTCCGTTGGTGTGTGTCCCGCAGCCGCGCCACCGCACCCGGTGCTGCGGCTGCCATTGTGTCGGTCACCCTCCTCATTCGTCAACGGTGGTAGGATCGTGCTCGCCACGGGGTGGGGAGTGGAGTGTTCATTGGATGCCTGCACGTTCAGCTCCGACAGCCGCCGCGATGAGCGACGGTCTGCCGAGGCGGCTGGCGGTGAGGGGATCAGCGCGAGGTGGCTTGCCGGTGCGGTGCTCAGGTGCAGCGCGTGTGTGTCGGTGGCCGAGGTGCAGGTGGAGGTGACCCCACCCGAGGAGCCTGGGGAGCTGCTGGAGTGGGAGGTGGAGTGCGAACCGGATGGCGTGCCCATAGGCCACGGGGAGGAGCAAGCAGTGGTCCTGAGATGCGTGCCAATCGCCGCTTTCGTCGAGTGTGCTTCATGAGCGGGTCGGGTCTTGGGCGTGTTCAACGGTGTGGGGGTGGTGTTGGAGAAGGGCAGCCGCTGCGATGCCGGTGACGTCAACAGCGGTAAGTGCTCGCAGGACGAGGGCTTCTGGCTGCTGAGGCCCGTGTGGCGGGCCGCAGACGACGAGGACGACGCAGAAGACTGCCGCGCTGCCCTGTCAGCACCGGCGTCCGCCGCGCTGTGGCGGTCCGTGCTGCGCGTGTCGAGCGATGAATGGGAGTCGTACTGGTGGCCGAAGATAAAGCTGTCGAAGATGTGCGCATTCAGATCCTCCATCGAGGCGACCACCTTCCGCGGCTTTTCGACCTTCATCTTCGGCTCCGTGGCGCTGACCGGCGGCGGTGGAATGCCGGGGTCGTGCTTCGGCAGGGAGTAGGAGTAGTCTGACCGCGATGACCGACTCGACCACCGGCTGGTGGCTGACGGCGACTGCAAGTTTGCGTTCGATGCAGCAGCCGCAACAGCGGCGGCACCGCTACTGCGCGTGCGTCGGCCAGCCGCCAACGTGGGGGCGTCGTCCTTCAACAACTCCACCGTCATCGCGTCTGCGGGCACACAACCGGTGTTGCCCGCCTCGAGCAGGAAATTCGCCGTTGTGGCCGAGAAAAGACTAGAGGAGCTCGACTCCCGCCGGGCTGCCGTTTCCGCCTTTGCCGACGAGCGCCGACTCGGCGAGTGGACGCACCTCTTCGTCTCCGTGGCGGTCAGCACCGCCGGTCCAGCCGTCTCCGCGCGCTTCCGACGCTGCGCGGCGTTCGCCGCCACCGCTGCGAGGTTTATCGCAGAGACGTCGGTGCTGTAGCGCCGGTCATCGGACAGCGTGTCAGCCTTGTCCGCTGATGCCGATGCCGCCGCGGCGGTGCGGCGTATCTCGGTTAAACTGCCCATGGAGAGGTAGTGGTAGCCCCTCCGTGCCAGCGTCGTCGACTCTCCACTCTGCATCCGTGAAGTGGGGGTCGCGGAGGGCGTGACCTTCAGCGTGGACTCGGCGGCGGTGGTGGTGGTGTCAGACCCACGCTGCCGCAGGTCCGGGCTGCTGTCCCGCCGACGACTGTACACCAGCCGGGACGCGAGGTTCGCACGTCCGCTGGAGGCCTTTCGCGCACGCAGACACACCCCGCTGCTGCGGCGCAGCTCATGCGGCATCGACTCCCACATTGACAGCACGTCCACATCCGGTGATTTCAGGTGATGATGAGGTGTGCTGCCGCCACTCGTGGAGCTCGTCTTTGGTGCGGCGGGGGCTGTCAACTCGCCACACCGCAGTGTGTCGGTCAGCTGCGCGGTGTGGATGGGGGAGGGGGTGCAATAGTAAACTCCGTACGCGGCCGACGAACCGGCGGAGAAGGACATGAGGGAGTTGAGTGGTGAGAGGGAGCGCGACGCACGCCGGTCCGGCGACGGTGACGTGCTGTTGCCTGCATCGGCCACGCCATCGTCGTGCACCCCTCCACCGTCCTCCTCGTCGCCCTTCTCGCTTCGATTCGCCTTCGATGCCTCGGGTGACGTGTCATCCTTCTCTGGTCGGCGGAACGCGCCAGCCCGGATCAGCCGGTGGCCGACACGACTGCCGTCGTCGTTGTCGTCCGCAGCCTCCTCTCTTTCCAGGTTGGGGATCAGGAAGGAGGGCAGGGCGGGGAGCCGCCGCGGTGCACTGGTGGTCGTGCTGTCGTTGTTGTCGTTGCGCTGGGCATTCGTCTGCACGTCTGCCGCGCTACTTTCCTCGTCGTCTTCGTCCTCGCCGCTGTCGCGCGGGACGGCGATGTTGCCGCGCTGCTTGCACGTGTCAAAGCGCACAGAAGGGGAGAAGGACACACCGTGCGTGCTGGATGGAGGGCGGTGAGGCCGCGCACTGCCGTTGCCGGCGTTGGTCGGCGTCGTCCCGGTCGTGTTCGAGCTCGTGCGGGTGTGATGGAGCACCGTGGTGGTCTTCGGCGAGACGGACGGCGATGGCGACGGCGGCTCAGCAAAAAACGCGTCAGCGCAAGCGAGTTTTCAGACAGCAGCCGCGATGACGAAGACCGAGCAGAGGACGGCCGCGAGGAGGATGGCCGCGAGGAGGACGACCGCGAAGATGGGCGAGACTTGCGCCGATGCGATGCGTGACGCCGCGACGACGGCGACGACTGCGCCGGCGGCGGCGGGGAGCGGTGGCGGCTGAAGAGGCTTCGAAACCTGTCTACCTCACCTTTCTTCTCGCGGGTGGCTGGACGGCTCTCCTCAACTTTGCTCATTGTGCGGACTGGAGGCGGGTTTGTTGGTTTGTTTTTGTTTTGGACGAAAATAGAATCAAAAAGCTAAAAAAAAAAAACTTGAGTCGAAAAAAAGGAAAGCTAGAATGGATTGAGGATTCCAGAAAGAAAAGTAAAAGAGATAAAACGAGGACGCAAAGTGCAGACGAGACGTCGATAAAGGGTGTTCTGCGTTGAATGCGGATTGTGGCTATACGGTCACAATCAATGAATTCAAGAAGAAGAAAAAAAAGAAAGCTGATCCTTCAAGAAGAAAAGGAAAAAAGTTGAGACGACTCTTTTAAAATGGGCAAAGAAAATAAAAAACGTTCGTTTCTTCGCTTATTTTTCACCGTTAAGATGCCCTCGCGCAATGACAATCCCCCGGAGTGTATAGGTGAGAGAGCCGCAGAGAGAGCAACGAGTAGGGCTACGATCGAAAGAAGATGAAGGGAAAAAAAAAGAGAGAGCTCAACTCGTTTTAAAACCAACAAGAAAACTTAGAAAAAGAAGATGGCCCACAAGTTGCAGTTCCCGCACGTAAAAAAGGAGTAAGGAGAAAGAAAGAAACAATATGAAGTTACAATCTGAAAAAGACCCACGCAAAAAAACTTCAAAGGGTGAAACCAAATACAAGCAAAGAAGAAAAAAAGGAAGCTGAAACTCTGAGAGAGAGCTTAAGGGTCAAGAGTATGAAAACGCAATTTGGAAGCGAAAAAGAAAATATATGTATTACGGTCAAAGCAACAACAAAAAGAGGATATAAGAAAGGAAGAAAAAAATAACTTAAAGAACTCTTTGGCGTATAGGTAATGGTGCAGCTGAGGAAAAAGTTACAAGTTATAGGAAGAAAATAGGAACGACGAAACGAGTTGAAATAAAGAGAAAAAAAAGCTTACACACCCCTCGAGCAAGTAAAACACCGCCTTGAATCTTTATCTTGAGCAGCGAATTGTTTTTGCCGACGAAGAAGTAAGTGCAAAGGAAAAAAGAAAACGAGTATTACGTCGAATGTAAAAGCTGTGCGCTACACGCGAGTGGAAAAAAAAAGAGCAATCAAACAAACGTGACCAAGTATTCTGGAAGGAAACCACCAGGATTTCCGCAATAAAAAAACAAAGTGTTCCACAAACGATCTGATAGAGGAAAAAACCAAAGGAAGAAAACGAAGAAAAGCAGGCACCGCCTATAAAGAAATATATAAAAAAAAAAAATTAGAACACAACTTCTGAAAAAGAAAAAGTGGGAAAACAACAGTGCCTGGCCAAGAAAGCTCAATTTTATAATATGTTCTTTGAACAAAACAAAAAACAATAAAAGACAGAGAAGCAAAGAGCCGACTACGAGCTAAACAAGGGTATTGTTGAGCAAAGAAAGAGAATGAAAAAAGAAATGGAGTACTCTCTACGTGAAGGTAGTGAAATACCACCAGAGCGATACTTACAACGGTATGGACGTAGTTTTCAAAGCAAAAAGTGCAAGCAGAGAACGAAAGAGCTTACCTGTACTCTAAAAAATGTTGTAGCGAAAGGAAAGGGAAAAAAAGAAGCAAGAGAGTAGCAGATTGTTCTTTTTCAAGTTGAAGCCCAGACACGAATGTAAGCTTCAGTTCAGCAGTCGGAAACGCAGAGCGAGGAAGAAGGGAAAACGGCGTGAGGAGGAGACAGAAGCCTCTCCGCGCAACACCGAACCGAGCACTGACGGACAGAAGCACCTGAAGCCGAAAAAGGGTAGATACGTGCACACAAGAGCGCGCGCTGTGACTCGGAAAAGAAAAAAAGGAGGAGTGTCTTTTTGACTTTTTCTTCTCTTCTGAGCACGGCACTGTGCTTTTCTTTCCCTCTTCACGCTTCCAGCCACAGAGAGAGAGAGTAGGGTAAAGGAGGGAAACAAACACGGGCGATTGCTGCTTCGCTGTGACGCACTCGTATCGCTTCTCGCAAAAGAAAACAGCGTCGTTGTGAGGGATCTGATAATGATAGGAGTAAAAATATCTTTTAATGAATCTGAATGGATGTAATGGACGAGAAAAAAGGGGAGAAAAAAAGATCGACGAGTCGTCGTTCTATTCAATGTCTTGCGCTGAGATGCGTGCCAATATATAAAGAAAGAAAAGAAAAGGTTCATGCATGCGCTGGCACTGTGAATAGTGGAGAGTTGAAATGGTATTATGAAATGAGTCACACAGAGACACGAAAGTGGACAGAGGTGGTGAGGGGTACGAAAAGCATCGGAGAGGGCGAATGGAGCTTCAATTGAGCTTTCTTTAAAAAACTCTACTCAACTTCGAGTGTGATCCGAGAAGTTAAAGCACGGTGCTCTCTCTCTCTCTCTCTCTTTTTTATTGACGCAGATACAGACCAGCTGTACAGGCAGACATGTCATCTCTAACTGAATGTAGGCTCCCTTGAGATTTTGCTCTGCGGATAGCATCTGTGGCCTTCATAAACTCATACTCATTCTTTTTCATTATTCATAGGTAGGATCACAATCATGCATCTCTTCTTGGAGGAGAAGAAATCCTAAGTAGGGCTGGTGATCTCACGTTTGCAGTCAAAGCAGTGAAAGAGTGTGAAAAGGGGGAGAGTGCGTGACGTTGTCGGCGCCACCAAAATAAAAAAAAAATCCGAGTGTGCATTCTTCTCTACATGAGTCGTTCCACCTGTGCAGCACACACTCACGAAAAAGAAGAAGTCAAAAGGAAAAAAAGAGAAAGCCAGGCGGGAGCACACATTTCCTACGCATCGCTTAAAAAATAGAAACACCCTAACTGAGGCTCGTCTCGTGTTCTCGCGTGCGTGTGTGTGTGTGAGCGCTCAGGAGGGCGTCACACGGCTCGCACCGCAGCGGCACCGCAGTCGGTCGCGGTAGCAGTGCGTCCCACAGGCGTAACACCACCAGTCCCCACGTGCCCATGAGGAAAGGACAAATGCTGGCAGCCCATCTAGTGCCGGCAGTCCGCAGCTCGCACACGCCGCACTGCCGCGCCGGTTCACGGCATGGCACGCGCACCGCCACCACGCCCCGTGCTGCAGCTGCTGATGGTGCCACGGCGCCTGGCAGTGAGAACACTGCACAGAGCCGCCCACCCACACCCGTGCCTTGGGTTTCGTCGATGTGCCCGGCTGCGTAGAGGACGCATTGGCAGCCCGCACACCGATCATTTGATAAGCTGCGCGGTTCACGCCATCGCAGCCGTCGCAGAACCACGTCGTGCACCCTTCAAAGTCCCAGTGTAGGTCCGCGTCGATGGTCGACGGCGTCACGGCGTCGCGCAGCAGCCGCTGCAGCAGCGTCGAGTCGGACACGGTGCGGGGCAGCCGGCAGCGGTTGCAGCTGTACGCGAGGCTCGGGTTCATGACGCCGCAGGCACACCACCACGACGGCGGACCGTGCCCGTCCGCGCTGACGGCGCCACCGTGCAGCGCGCTGCCGCACTGCAGACACGCCAGCTGCGTCGAGCCGGGCTGGTAGCAGTTGTTTAGGGAGAACTTTGGCGGCGTGGCTTCAGGGTGCGCCGGCGCTTCCGTCGACGTCGCCGTCCCGCCTTCCCCTCTGTAGTGGAAGATGAGCGCGTTGGAGAGAAGGCGGGGGGTCTCACACTGCGGGCAGCACACCGTCAGCGCAAAGCGCTCCTTTGCGCAATTGCGACACTCCGTCAACTGCAGGGAGTTCACCTCGCCGCAGTGCACGCAGCGCCACCGCGTCGTGCGGTTGCGGGTCACGATGACGTGGCCCAGCGCCGCGTGGGCGACCTCATCCTCCACTGTCTTGTGCAGGCGGAGAACGGAGGACAGAGGGAGGCGTGCCGAGGGGCGTTGGTGCGACGTGCCACCGCAGCACCGGCACACCGGCAGATCTGCGTGGTCTTCCTCCTCCTCCGCGCCCGCCGCCGTCGTCCGTTTCGGCGTGCTCTCGCGTGTGTTGATTTCGCCGCAGTCTGCGCAGAGCCAGCGATGTGCGTCCTCCGCCCTCTCCACCGCCACCAACGCTGCAATTCGGAAGTCGGAGAGCAGCGGCCACGTCTGCGCATCGTGGCGAAGGGTGTGACAGCGTGGACAGACGGTGCGGGGGAACAACTCCTCCACGGTGCTGCGTGCGGGATCTGCTCCACGACTCGCTGTGAAGCCCACCCTCACCGCCTCTGCTGCCTTTGTGTCCGGCGGTGCACTGTCGGTACCTTGTATGGTCCAGCAACCCGTGCAGACCCACCCACCTATGGCAAGGGCAGCCTGCGCGGCGGCGCTCTCCTCCGCCGCAGCCAACCGCGTCAGCACGTCGGGGGTGAGAGGTGCCGTCTTTGGCACCGGCGCGGTGCGGGCGGAGGAGGCGTGGCTGCCGGCCATCGCCACGTTTTCCTCATCGGCACTGCGGCTGAAGGCCCCGTCACCGCCTCCGCCGCCCTTACTTCGCTCCCACGCCTGACGCACGCCCTGCCCGCCGTCCACCGACAAGGCGTTGAACTCCACGCTGTCGATCGGCCACGGTGGGAGGCGGTGAGGAGAAGGATGCAGCTCTGCGCGGCCGCCGCCACTGCTGCCGTCCACCGGAGCAGAAGAGGCGTGCAAAGACGATGGCGACTCGGCGGATGTTGCAGCCACCGCCGCGGATGGTGCCGCAGCGCGCTCCATCGACGCTGACTCAGTTTTCAGTGGGAACGAAACGCGCATCGGTTCAAAGCGCTGCATGCCGCGTGGCAGTGTTCGCACGTTGTGCGAGTGTCGCCCCTCGAGGAAACGGCGCGAGATGTGCACCCGACATCGTGTGGTGCGTCGCAGCATGAAGCGTGAAACAACCGAGGAACAACCCGTACTGGGTGAAAGAAGAGCTAGTTCACCTGTTTTTTTGTTTTTTTGTGTGTGTGTATGTAATAGGGAGAGTGTGTTTTTCAGAAGACACAACAACCATATGATCCGTCACCTTCAATAGGAAAAAAAAAGCGACAAAAATGGTGTTGTCGACGAGAGGAAAAGTAATGGGATGGGTAGAGGTGGTGGTGTTCTTTTCTTTTTTGTTGTTGTTGTTGCATTTTTTCAGATCTGGCGAAAAGACAAAGAGGGAAGACACGTCTTAAGCCATCAAGAGCGACTGCTAAGACAAGACACAGTCGGGTTCCGATGCTACAGCACTCGTGCACCGTCAACGACCGCCGTGGGTAGAACTCACTCTAATGATGTTTGATTTTTTTTCTTTTTCGCTCTAGCAGTAACGGCTAACACAAAAAAAAAGTGGAAAGCAGTAATCATCAGCAGCTGCGTCGTCTAGAGACACACACTAGACGAGAAAGACAGGAACTGTCGGCTACGGTACGTACAGCCCCACCTCCTTCAGCACCGCCACCGCCTCCGCCACGCGACCCTCGCCCAGCAACGCCTGCGCCTGTCGCTTCGCCGCCTTCTCCCGCTTACGTTCCTCGCGCAGCAGCTGGTGGATGCGGCGGGCCACGGGACACACCACCGCGCTCGTGTAGGACGCCCCGCACCAGCGGCAGACCACCTGGCCGACACTGGGCCGCCGCTGGGCCGATCGCGAGCGTGTCGGGTGCGGCGGCGACCACGACGACGACGACGCTGGCAGCGAGAGCGACGCGCGGTGCGGCGCCTGCGGTGACGGCGACGGTTCTTCCCGCGCAGCTGTCGATGTGTACGCTGCCCGCGTCGCAGCAGCACTCCTCTCCGTCTCTTTGTTCTCCGCGCTGGTGCTGTTGTTGCTGCGGTCACTCTCCTCCTCCACCGCTGGCGGGGGTAGTAGAAGCTGCGTGATCCCAACCGGGTGAACGACGCCGCTGCTGCTGCTGCTGTCGATGTTCCGTTGTGTAAACGTGCTGAGTGGTCTTTCAGAGACGTGCGAGGGCGGCGGCAGCGGCTCTGGTGAACTTTGACGCGTGTTGACGGACGTCTCAGCCGCCGCTACTTTCATCATCGTAGCCGCCAAGTCGTGCTGCAGGTGTGTGGACGACGACAGCGACGGAGGCGGCGGTGGCGTCGGCGGTGGAAGCGCCGCTCGCGCCGGTGCTGCACGCTCCGGCAGCTTCACCTCCCCAATGGGCGTCTTCGCGCTGGCTGACACCGTCGGTGAGCCACGCGCGGGTGCCTCTGCAGCCTTGGTGCCCGAGCTTCGCTTGCGGTGCCTGGACGACGCGTGGGGTGGAATCGGGTGTCCTCCTATCCGCCTGTGTCGCCTCTGGCGTGACTGTTGCTGCCGCCGTGTGCTCCGAGGTACACGCGGGGTACACCGACGGCGTCACATACGCCGGCGGTGGACTGCCGCCGTCACCTTCGGCGTTCACCACCGCCGTTGCAGCAGGACTCGATGTGTCGCTGTCCTCGTGTGGTGACAGGAGCACTGGATGGTGGCCGCCGATGCCGCCCAGCGCATCGGGCACCGCCTCGCCGTCTTCGTCCCCCTCGCCCAGCGGGGCTGACGCGCTGAACGGCAGCGCCGTCGCGGCCGTCGACACGCCACCGACGCCGTCGTTCTCGCTGCTGACCTCGCCGTCTCCTGGCGCAGTGGCGCTGACGGTGGTGGTGGTCACCGTCGTGTCATCGACGCTGTTGCGCCGCGTCAAGGCGGACACGGCCGTCGCCGTTGTCGCCCCGCCACCACCACCACCACCTCCTGCAGCGGACGCAGTGGTATAGGGATGCGTCGCATTCTCCTTTGCGGTCGCACAGGCCACCACACTCAGCAGCAGCGGCACCGACAGTGGCGGCAGCGTGCTCGCCGGTGAGTGCGGGGCAGAGGCGAGACGCGTCATCATGTCCGATTGCGTCGGCGAGGAAGGGGACGTGGCCAACTGCGCCGCGGTGTTGAACTCCGTCACCAGGGCATCCGCCAACTCTCGGCTTTCGTCGTTGTCGTTGCCAGCGTCCGTTGCGGCGTCCGCGGCGGTGGGCTGCAGCGGTGCCAGGGTGCCGGAGAGTCGCGCCGGGGAGGCCATCGACGCCGCCTGCTGCAGCGCTGCCCACACCGCCTTCCACGTCTCCACACCGTCCGCGGCACTCTCGCTGATGCACGCCCGGGTGTACGCCTCGGCCTCGGTTAAGGTGTCCAAGGTCGCCTCGAAGGCAGCGGCGGCGCTGCTTCGACTGCCGCTGCGGCTGCGCAGGTCAAAGCGGTCGTGGTCGTCGAGGAACGCACCCAACGCGTGCTCCGCACTGCCGTCCCCCTCCTCTTCTCTCTCGTCTGTGCCGTCCTCACCATCGGCTGCTGCGTGGCGAAAACGGTGGTGATGCTCGTTGAGGTCGCCGTGTGCCTCGGCGAGGAACGACGAAGTGGCGGGCACCACCACCGTGAAGGCACCGGCGGAACTCGACTTGGACGCTGCGTCGCCTCGCAGCGGGGAAACGGCGCGGTGAAGTCGTGTGGCATCCCCTGCTGCTGCTGCTGCTGCGCCGGACAGAGCCGTCATCGTCGCGGTGGTCGACGTGTGGGTCGTGGCGGCCGGTCTTGTGTCTTGTGAGAACGAGGACGACAGCGGACTGCACGGGTGCCACGTGGCCGTCGGTACGCCGGCGTCCCCGTAACGGCCACCACCACCACCACCGCTGCCGGCCTCTTCCTCGGTGCCGTCCAAGCTGCTCCTGTGCCGCTGCTCCTCCGCTGCAACTTCCTCCTCATCAAAGTCGAAAGACTGCACGAGTTGAAAGTGCAGCGGGTTGTCGCGACCGTCGCCGCCACCGCCCGACTCGTCGATGCCACAGTTCCCCACCTCCACCTCCTCCTCCTCCCGGTGCTCCTCGTCGCTCTCCGTGCCGTAGAAGTGGAACGGCGCG
>AUXI01000616.1:0-15255 GCA_000482105.1 Crithidia acanthocephali | reverse complement strand
CTGAAGAATGGACGCAGCGGCTGCGTGAACAAGCCGAAGTGTGGCAGCCTGCCGTGGACGAAGCTCGGGCAATGCTGCGAGAACTGAAGCGCTTCAGCAAAACGCAAGCCTGCAAATACGGACTCGGCACAACATCTGTCTGATGGACGAAGCTTTTAAAATCTTATATCCACTTACATTTGTAGATTGCATTTTCTTGTACAGTAGAGCAACCTTTTGTTGCGCAGGCAAACTTGCAGTATGTCATTCGTGAAAGCGACAACAGCAGAGTGCTATTCGGTTGTTGTTTATCCCGAGCTTCTGAAAGTAATGAACTCTAGTCAGCTGGTCGACCGTACCATGAGAAGGTATGTGGAGGAGAAAGACGATCTCCGTTCGTTGTTTTCTTTCTAGAGTGCCTTTGTCCGGCACAGTATGGGCTCCGCCGCAACTCAGCGCTGCTGCAGGTTTTCACTTTTTGTTTTCTCCTTTTGCACGCTTCATTTCTCCTCCTCCGCACATTTCAAAGTCCGCCGCAGTCTCCGTCATTCTTCCTTTGCTTGCATTGCCACCGTCGACGCACCCACGCACCCCCACCTCTCAAAGCCCATCTTAGCAGCTCCGCCACTGCACGCTCTCTAAAAAAAAAAAAAAACAATCTTCTCACTTACAAATCACTGACACCATGTCCGAGCAGCAGCAGCAGCAGCAGCAGCCAGAGCAGCCGCACCAGCCCGAGCAGGCGGAGCAGCGGCGGTCCATGGAGACGTTGATGAACCGTCTCGGTCGCAACGCCGCGGAGCAGTGCGGCTTCATCAACTGCCCGGTCTACCGCGGCTCCACGAACCTCTTCACGAACTTCGCCGAGGCCATCTCGTCAAAGTCCGATATCTGGTACGGCACCTTCGGCAACCCGATTCGCGCGAACGTGGAGAACGCATGGACGGCCTTGACGGGCGGCGCCGGCACGCTGGTGTTGTCCTCCGGTGCCCAAGCGGTCGCCTACGCTCTCCTCGGGGTGCTGAACGCTGGCGACAACGTGCTGATGACCGACACGGCGTACCTGCCCACGCGCAAGTTCTGCGACGGCTTCCTCCCGACGAAGGGCATCTCCACCGTCTACTACGACCCCTGCATCACACCGGAGCAGCTGCGGGAGCTGCTGCACAAGCACCCAAACACGACGGCACTCTTCATGGAGTCGCCCGGATCGCAGACCTTTGAAATCCAGGACGTGCCCGGACTGTGCGCCGTCGCGCATGAGATGAACGTGACGACGATGATCGACAACACCTGGGCGACGCCGATGTTCTTCGACGCCCACGGCAAGGGCTGCGACATCTCGATCGAGGCCGGCACCAAGTACCTCAGCGGGCACTCGGACCTCCTCATGGGGCTCATCTCGGCCAACGCGACGTGGTTCCCGAAGCTGAAGGCCATGCTGACCCTCTTTCAGTCAACGCCCGGTGATGAGTCGTGCTTCCTCGCGCTGCGTGGGCTGCGCACCATGTTCATGCGTGTCAACGAGGCACGGCGCCGCGGGCTGGAGATGGCGCACTTCTTCGAGGCCCGCCCGGAGGTGCTCAAGGTGCTCCACCCGGCGCTGCCCAGCTTCCCGACTCACGAGATCTGGAAGCGTGACTTCACCGGTTCGACGGCGGTCTTCTCGATTATCCTGCAGCCGCAGTACACGCTGAAGGATGTGGAGCACATGCTGGACAGCTACAAGTGCTTCGCCATGGGCTTCTCTTGGGGCGGCTTCGAGAGCCTTGTGTACTACTACAACTGCACCACCTACCGCACGGCGACGAAGTTTGCACCGGGCGGCTTGCTCGTTCGCTACCAGATCGGCTTGGAGGATATGGAGGACTTGAAGCAGGATTTGGTGCAGGGCTTTGCCCACCTCCGTGGCGAGCAGCCGAGTAGCAGTTAAGCACGCGACAGTCGTTCTCAGCGACTGCTCTGACTAAAGCTACACGTGTAAAATATGAGAGCCGGCACGCAGAACACGCTCGTACAAAGCTTGTGCTTGAACTTGTCATACGTGTTGAAAGCTTCTTTTCCATTTCTTTTTCCCTTTTTTTTTGGTTTCTCGCTTTCATCACGGTGTATCTTCACGTTGCGCTGTGTGTGTGTGTGTGTGTGCTTGTTTCGTTTCCTCTTCCAATCCTTTAAGCCGCCGTTCCATAGCGATTCCTTTAGATGTTGTGCACGTCTCACAATGGAAACATGGTTGGCTGTTAATTTATTTTCCTTCCCGAAGAGGCGGAAGAGGAGAAACGCTAACGTTGTGTTCACCAACCATTTTTTTGGTCTCTTTTCTTCTTTCCTTACCACTATTACTACGTTAACGATCTACTTTCATGACATACAAATGCACTACGTTTTTCTCTTTTCGCAGCAAACCACGTCTGCCTGTCGACCAATAAGCTAAACCATTTATCGTTTTAATTAATTTATTATTATTTTTTTTGTGAGCGTCTTCTCTTGGTTTGTTGCTGTGCTTTTTTTTTGCGAGTGAGATTTAATTCCTTT
Organism: Crithidia acanthocephali; assembly: GCA_000482105.1. Classification (NCBI taxonomy): domain Eukaryota; phylum Euglenozoa; class Kinetoplastea; order Trypanosomatida; family Trypanosomatidae; genus Crithidia; species Crithidia acanthocephali. The sequence continues at coordinate 12,741 of AUXI01000616.1, read as the reverse complement.
CTTTTCTCCTTTGTCCTGTTAACGTTGTGACAAACATATGATTCCTTTTCCCTCAAAGAACGGTACTCTGTTTGTGCGAGATGTCGTGCACATCGACCATTTTTCCGTACGTTGTCTGAGCACTTCCCTTCTTTTCAATCTTCCCTCTCTTTCCGTTGTGCGCACAGTTTTTGGCAAATTTGCATTGTTTAATCATTACCGCCATTATCTTCTTCTCCTTTTTTTTTTCCTTCTTCGAGTCTCTTTGACACTTGAAGCCTTGCATTTTCGATTGCTCAATTAAACGGTATTAAAAAACAGACAAACCGGTCAGCAATCGAGGATGCCTTAGTGCACCAACGCACATGTACTCTATTAATCACGGTTCTACAAAGAAAAATAGGTTCATTTTTTTTTAAGAGTAAGGGGTAGCGTGCACGCTTCGAGGCGATTGTTGTTTCCAGCCTCGCGTCTCGACCACCTTACTTTTTTTTTATTTCCGACAGCAACAACAGCAAACAAAAAAGGTTCACATTTTTCATTTTTCTCATCTGTCATTTCGCTTTAATGATCGAGCTGACTAAATTGTGTTGTAGAGGTTCTCGTTCAGTTCCGACGACGATGGCAATCGCTAAATGGGTTTCGATAGCAGCAACTCGATAAATAACAGAATTCTGGCTTTAGCTTTAAAGTTGGAGCATCGTATCCACGTTGACGCTCTATCAAAAGCAAAAGCAAAGCGATATTTGACAGCTCTCTCTTTTGCGAACGCTGAGACTTGCAGTGGTTCATTACCGTGGCACTCGTTGCTAGTATGACTCATAAAACAAAGAAAAGACCTTTTGTTTTTTCGAATGAAAGAAGCAAAAGTGAGCAGGCGCAAAAGCACCGTTTCTGTGCCGTTGAGGCGCTCATCCCGTCTGTTCTCCAAAAAAAAAAAACTTCCCTTCATTTCATCATTTTTTGTTTCTGCCTTTTTTTTCCTTCTCGAAGTCGTTTTAGGTTTGCCTTCACCTTAGGAAAGGTATCATTAGACATCCTAGGCTCTATTACCCTACACACGCACAAACAACTCCCCATTAGCTTTGCGTTGCGTATCGCGTTCTCTCTCTTTTTCTGTTTGCAAGATTTTTCAGCGTTCGTCGAATATCTTGCGGCTTTGTACGGTACCGTCCCTCTCCCCGTTGTTCTGTTAGCATTGCACCAGCATTCTTAGTTTAGCATTTGCATTCGTCTCTTCACCTTTTTGTGGCGTTTGAACAACAACACAAGGAAAAGCGTTGCACAGCTTCCTCATTTATTCTTAGCTCAGTAGTAGTACAGTGGAACGACGATCGCCACGCTCTTTTTTTTTTTTCTTATCCTTAGTTCAGTTTATCGAGACCACACCGTGCCCTCAACCATCTCCCTTTCTTCGTTCGAAGCCGGTCAGCGATCAGCGTCGAAAGCGAAGAAGACAGGACTAGTCACACTTTAGAACACCGCCACCCCCTAAAAAATGCTGCGCCGCGCGTTTACCCCGGTGGCGTGCACCGCGGGTGTGCTCGGCACGATTGTCGGCACTCGCACGGATGCACCATCGTCGTGCTTCGCCGTCGCCCATGCCACCGCCGGCCGCACCGGCCTGGTGATGCACACCCCAAAGGCGGACGTGCAGATGGGTCGCTTTAGCTTCATGGAGCAGTACAACGAGTTCCGCAACCGTTCCGGTCGCGTGCCGGACTACTACGTAGAGAAGTACCGCGACACCTACTGGCGCGTGGACGAGTACATCCGCCGCTCCGAAAACTACATCCAGTCGCAGGGCTTCTTCTACCTGCCGACGCTCGAGTTCCCGTGGTACAAGGGCTGCATGCCGCTGCTCTCGTCCTACCAGATTCGCGTGCACTACGGCCGCCACCACCGCGCGTACGTCGAGAAGCTGAACCAGCTCATTGAGGGGACGGAGTTGTACGGGATGCCGCTCGATAGCATCATCATGAAGAGCGCCAACGATGACCGCCTGAAGGGCGTCTACAACAACGCCGCGCAACACTTTAACCACTCCTTCTACTGGAAATCCATCCAGCCCTACGGCAGCAACATCCCACCGGACCTGTCCGCGGCGGTGTCCGTGCAGTACGGCTCTGTCGAGAACTTGGAGAAGCAGTTCATCACAGCAGCACAAAACTTATTTGGCAGCGGCTGGGTGTACTGGGTTTACGACCGCAAAGCCGCCAAGTTCGACATCATCTCCTACAGCAACGCCGGCTGCCCGCTCACGAACAACGAGCACGTCCCGCTGCTCTGTGTCGATGTGTGGGAGCACGCGTACTACATCGACTACGAGAACAAGCGTCCGGAGTACCTCTCCAAGTACTTCGATGTCGTAGACTGGCACTGGGCCGAGCGCCACTGGAAGCGCGCTACGGGGCAGGAGTACCACGAGATGAAGTTTTGGTAGGCAAGATGCGCTGCTGCTTCTTTTTTTTTTCTCCTTTGCGTTGGTTACTTCTCTCGTTTCCATGTGGTGTGGGTGAGAAAGCGTTTTGGAGCTTTCAAAAGCGCGGACTGAGATGTGTATTGTCTTCGGCTGTTGACCCTTTTTTTTTGTGTGTGTGTTTTCCTTTTTTGCCTTATGAACCTTAAGCGTTCGTTAGTACCCTTAGTTTAGCAGCTACGGGGAGGAGCGCTCACTGTCCTTCCTTCTCTGTCGCCTTTGCCTTGCTGATTCTACGCTGTTTTGTTACACCGTCGACGTGTTCTGTAGTGTATCATTTAATGAAAAAAAATAGAGAAAACGCAAAGAAGAAGCGACACAGCTGATGTGTCGTTTAACGTGCGTGTCCACCACTCCCGGCTGAGAGTGGTCGAGCTATGTCATCCTCGAAAGGTCGGTAGGAAAGGGTGGCACGGTGTGGCAGAGACTGCCCAGTTTTTCTTTTCTTTTGACGTTTCACGTCTTTTTTTTTTGCGCACGTAGCTGCGACTACAACAGATGCAATTCCCGTTCAAGCCGAAGGGTAGAGCGCGGTGAAATGAAACTTGTGTTCTAAGCACGGCGCATGCCCTTTTCCTCACTGGGAGCTCGCACTCTTTCTCGACTTGTTTTGTCCTCTCTCCTGATTCACTTTTTCGCCCATCCCACAACATCTTTTTTTTTTTTTCACATCACTACAGTAGCACCAACGTGCGTGTGCAGAGAAGCAATCAAAAAAACGCGTAGTAGGAAAAACCATCACCGCCATCACACAGCTTTAGTCTCAACGCCTTTTCTCTTCCTTTGTGAAAAAAAAAAAACGGTTGCGAGTATTAAGGTGTTCACGTAGCGTCTGCTAAGAGTTTGTAGTGTAGTCGTCACGGCCGAGGTTGTACAAGCTGCGGCTTCTTCGCCAGTGTGCAATCCATTGCACAAACGTGATTACCTTTAGCCCTCCAAAAAAGTTTCATAGCTCAGTATCCATAGCGTTCAGTGTGCGGTTGTTTTCACCCTCACTGTAAGTATTAGTAGTAGTACACCCGCTGCTTGACTGCACGTGCGCTGATTAAGCTACGGTGCAACACGTAAAAGGTAGTGGTATCTGTTCCACAGAACTAACGGTTTTTTTTTCTTGTTTCTCCTGCTTCTAATCGGAGCGACTTTTTTTTCCTTTTCTTCTTTCGATCGCGCTGTACTACCGAAGTATAAACGCCTGCTTCCCCTCCGTTTTTTCTCTCTTTCTCTGTTTAGCGACAACACAGGAGACCGACAATGATGCGCCGTAGCTCTCTGCTGCTGAGCGGGGGCATGGTGGAGTACCACGAGTGGCACCTGCATGAGCCCCTGCTGCAAAACTACGAGGGATGGCGTATCCTCGACAACCCAAAGTACGAGAACAAGTCGGACGCGTACATCTACGATTTTATGGGCAGCGTACGCCACCTTGACCCCATCATCGATGACCCGCGCCTGACGCACAAGCAGCGTGTCTGTCGCCTCTACCGCTGGTCGCTGAAGGAGCTGCAGATGTGGATGATCCAACTCAACGCGCACAAGTTCAACCTCGCCTACAAGGTGATCCGGCGCCGCTTTGAGAAGTACCGCTACGTCACCGATCCCGCGACGTGCGACATGATGGTGCGCCAGACACAGAAGTACCTGCGCGACAACGCGAACTTCCACTTTATGCGCCGCAACAACAGCTCGCCGTGGAGCACCTACACACTGGCGAACCCGATGTTCCACCCCGATAACTCTCTCGTGTACGACCACTGGACGCACCCGGAGGTGATGTGGTACGACGATGCGAAGCTGCACCGATGGACGGCGCACCACCCGCTCTACGCTGGCCCTGGTGAGGCTTCGGAGCGCTTTGGTGACATGGACGTGTCACCGCACCTACGTGGTCTGACGTGGGTGATGTTCCTTGCCATGTACGGCTGGTGCTTCTACCAGCTGTTGGGCTTGCCGTCGCTGCGCACGGAAAAGCACTTCGAGGAGTGGACGGAACAGTTCGATCAGAGCCTGAAGGGTGCCATCTACGCCGAGGAGCGCAACTCGCGCACACGCGGCAGTGTGCTGGGTGGAGACTGGGACCGCATCATGGGTGCGGTCGCCGGCGTGCCGGGCTACCACCTCAACGACATTAACGTTGTAGACCCCAGCAACTACGCCAAGTAGAGCGCGAGACAAGTGAAGCTTTTATTTTTTCTTTTGCATCTGTGTGTGGAGGAGAGTGCGGCGGTGACTATTGCCACACTGGCTGTTTCTCGATGGTGATCGAAATCTTCACGGTGATTTTTTTTTTGCTTTTCCCGTTGTGTCGTGTGATGGGTACTTTTTTTCTGCCTTTTCTGCGTCTTAGCTGTTGTCTCTTTTTGCGCTTTTCCTTTTTTTCTCTTCTCTGTTTTGCGCTCTTTGCGGATGCTGTTTTCTCTTGTAGCCTCTAGACTATGGACAACCAAAATCAAACAACAACAACAACCAAAATATAAATGAAACGAGAACAGAGGCTCACTTTGCGACGCGGGACACAAGGCGGCGACGTACTGTGTGGAAAGTGCGGAGCATTGAATAAACTGGCGTGAAAGTCGAGATCGCCTTGAAGACGTGTTGGAACTCGATTTAGACGAAAAGGCTAGGGCAACGTCAGATTAAAAAAAAAAGATCGACTTTAGACCAGCTGCCGAGGTACGCATTCAGAAGTCGTACCACACAATGGGAGCCAACGAGACACGTTCTACTTTGCTCTTTTGATGCTTGACGTATTGGAATAGACTACATGGCATTTGGAGCGGTTGTCACAGCTTTTGCTTGGAATCTGTCTGCTCATTTGAAAAGAAGGCTACGTACGATCTCTTTCCTCCATTTTTCAATTCTCTTCAAATAAGTCGCACCCTGTTCTCTTTTGAAACTCTTTGTTCCAACGCATTCGCTGTGCCACACCAACAGGTGGTCACGTACACACCCACACACAGAAAGAAAAAGTGAGATACGGCAACGCCTTCGCTGCTCTTCGTGTAGTGAATACAGCCTCCTACCTCCTGCACAGACCCAACACGATTCCTCTTCGGGGTATCCACAAGACTCTTAGCGTGAAAGCACATCTTCTCTTTTTTTTAGCTTACGTATCCACAGAGCATTTTTGAGCTCAGGTCGAGTCTTCTTAAGTCCTCTCTGTGCTCTTTTACTTGGCAGCTTTTTCTCCTCCGGAAGTGGTCTCGTTTTACAGTGTTCTCTTTGTCGTTTTTCTTCCTCTTTGCTTTGCTTTTAAGCATCTTCGCGTTTTGTGTGTTTTTGTCTTCGTACTTCAACTGCAGTTGTAGTCAGTGCTTTTCCTTTTCACCTTTCTCATTTTTCTCGAAGAGTGCCGACTTGGTGCACCGAAACAGATTTCAGCGTCTGACGAGACAAGCTTTCATTCAGCATCATTTATTTCTTTTCTTCTTCTCTGTACTCTGTTAATTGCACTCGAAAAAAAAAATTAGCAACAACAACAGAACCCTACACCTTTTTTTCCCAGTCATTAGACCCTCTCTACACTTTCTCTTATTATCATTTCTAGATACAAATCAATTAAACAAACAAACAGATCATAAGCACTTTGAGCGTAGTAAAGGCAGCAATGAGCAGCAACTACAGCGTCAGCACGAGTGAGAGCAGCTCCTTCTGCACCAACCCCGCACCCCACCACACGCAGTTTCGCCACCCTCCTTTTGAGACTGCAGCGGCTGCAGGCCGCTCAAACCGAAACGCCGAGGCTGCAGCGGCAGCGGCGTCCATGAGCGGCGACGTCACTCCCAAGAAGGCCTCCCAGTCCTCCAAGTCCGCCACCGCCACCGCTGCCGCACAGGAGTCGCCCTCCATGACCATCCGCCGCGTCCCGGCAGACTACTCGAAGAGGATGGAGGACCAGAAGGCGCGCAGCAACGCGCTGGAGCGGTACAAGATGTTGGTGAAGGCGAACCGTCTCGTGCCAAGCGACAACGAGGCGTCGCCAGACCCGAAGAAAGCCAAGAAAACTGAGGAGGAGGCGGAGGACATGTCCACGACGTGGCGCCGCAGTGATCAATTGCCCTCGACAGCGCAGCGCGATGCCTCGGTGGCGAGTCAGACGGTGCTCAGCGACGTCTCGGCCGAGGACGAGGACAACACCGCGGCGGCGCATGCGGGAAGGAAGAGTGGAGGGGCACGCACGTCGCAGCAGCAGCCACGCAAGAGCGCAGACCCGCGTCCGCCGCGATCTGTTTCTCGCAGTCAGCAGCAACAGCAGCAGCGGGAGCGCTCGTCGTCGTCGCCGGTGTCCGTCTCCGTCTCGGTGGAGCGTCTGGCCTACCCCAACTCCGCATGGCAGCGGCAGCAGCAGGGGGAGGAGGGCGGCGACGTTTCTCCAGCGACAGCACCTGCGGCCACCGCGGTGCCGAGCATCGATTTGACAAAGACGCTCGCCCACCAACCGGCGTCGCAGCAGCAGCCCGCCTCAGCGGTGCAACCGTCCGTGAACCGCAACACCGCGTTGCCGGACGACGGCGAGGACGGCGTGGTGGATTACGTCTCACCGGAGTTGACGCAGCCCTACAGCAATGCCAAGCTGAAGCCGCGCAACTCGCTGAGGCCGGGCTACGAACCCGTCACCGAGCACCGCAGCAGCTCCCTGACTCGCACCTCGTCGTTTACGGGAGAGGGCCAGAGGACACCGCGAAAGCAGCAGCAGCAGCAACCGGGCTCGCAGGTGCGCACACACAGCAGCACCGCGCAAGGCCGGCTGAGTGCGTCTCCTACGGGACCCTCGACGCCGCGGCGCAAGAGTACTGCCAAGGCACGGTCTGCTGGGGCAACTCCACCACCGGCGGAGACGACGAGCCCCGCTGCTCCTGCCCCAGCAGAAGGGGAGGGCAAGTCGAAGCACGTGGACGCTGCTGCTGCTACGACGGCGGCGCAGCGGGCTGATGGGCCTCAGGCTGACGGTGCTTCGCAATCGGAGCAGCAGCGGCAGCAGCTGAGGTCAGAGGACGGCGTGGTGCCACTGCCGGGCAGCAAAACAGCCTTCTGGCTGCGTCCATCCAGCGCCGTGTATGAGATGACCACGAGCATCGCGGCGAAGCGGAAGGATCACGTCGAGGCGGAGAGCGCCACCACCCGCACCAGCAGCCGCCGGGGCAGCCACACCTTCCACGCCATTCCGTCGGGCAGCAGCAGCAGTCTCTGCGGGACGCCGCGCACGCGTGACGGCGCCAGCCACGCCAGCCCAGCTGCAGAGGAGGCGAGGCCGCGCTTCTCGACGCATCTGTCTGCCACAGACCGTAAGTTGTACGATGAGGGCAAGGCGGCAGCGGCCAACCCCCCCGTCGTGTCGACCTACGATGCTATCTTCAGCACGCGCCAGTCCACCGCCGCGGCGGCGGCACCGCGCAGCTCGTCGCGGCTCAGTCAGAAGATGAAAACGAAGGCCGTGGCGGCCCCTGCGGCGTCGTCGACGGCGTCGTCTACGCCGCGTGGCACGCCGCGTGGGAACGCGCAGCGCTGCGCCGTGCCGCGCGTCGAGATGGCCCGCAGCCCCAGTGCGGTCTCCCACCTCAGCAGCAATCCACCGGTGCACACGCCGACGGAGGACGTCGGTCGGGTGTCAACGCGGCAGCAGGATGCGATGGCGAAACACTGTGCTCGTGTGGCGGCGCGTGGTGAGGAGCCACCGGTGGCAGAGGCGAAGACGAAGAAGGTGAAGAAAGGCACCTCCAGTGGGACCGCAATGGCACCAGCTGCAGCAGCCCTTGCGAATGCGCAGCCAAAGCGCACCGCAGCCCCCACGTCCGTCGAGCCGGATGTGCACAAGAAGCTGGAGTACGAGGCGACGACAGACGCGACGACGGAGGAGGACGATGAAGGGGCCGGGCCGGTACCGCAGACGGTGGTACCGCAGCAGTCGACCAAGCGTCCCACCGCACCCTATCACGAGGCCAACGAAGAGACAGCGACAGCATCGCAGTCATCACCGCACACCACCATCCACGGCCGTCGCGCTGGCGAGGACACGACGCCGTCCAAGTCACGCCGCCGCGAGCACGACACCACCGCCTCCCCACCTCGCGACGACACCAACCACCACGGCAGCGCCGACGACGCGCACTTTGCGGAGCAGGAGGCGGCGATGGCGCGGGAGAAGGAGGCCGCGCGTGCGCAGCAGGCCCGTGCAGCGCTGGAGAGTTGCCGGCTGGCGCGGCAGGCACGCGTTGAGGCAGCGCGGACGTCGCACGGCGTCGGCACTGCTGTCTCCACCAATGAAGTTGTCGCCGCGATGCTGCAGGGCCTCGTGCAGCAGACCCGCCAGGTGTTGCCCTGCTACCTGTGCGGAGAGCCGCAGTGCACGTCGGGCTACCGCGTCCACGTCAGCGCGTGCCGGCCCAAGACGGAGGCGACGCTGCGGGAGTACTTTACGACGGTAGGCGGGCTGGACGACATTCCGGCTGCCATCACCCAAGGCATCGAGGGCTTGGCTGCGCAGGAGGTGCCGCTGAGCACGTCGGATGTGGCCGTTCGTGATGCCTACGCGAAGGCGTGCTTCCAATGCGTGAAGAGCACACTGGTGCCGTGCCGCAAGTGTGGGACGCATCTCCGTGTGCAGGACGTGAAGGAGCACGAGATGCTGTGCGGTCGCGCGTATTACCAAAACAGCCGCGCAGCTGAGCGCGTGCGCTCCGCCGTGAATCGCATCGAGCGCGGCTCCCAGGAGTAGCGCGCGGTGGTTGCCTTCCTTGGTTGCCATTTATTTTTCTTTTCCTCCCTGTACAGCCTCTTTCCATTGTCACCCAACAGCGCTTAGATTTCATCTTTTATTATTACTTCTTTTTTGTTGTTTCTAAATTCACGCTTGTCTATGCTTTTTCGGTTTTTGTTTTCACTATTATTCCTCTTCCATCTTGTACTGTGTTTTCTTTCTGTACGCCCTTTGCTTGCGCACTGTGCTAGATACCTTGTACTTCCTTCTTACATGTTACACCACGTTTTTTTTCTTTCTCTTCTGCAGGTCGCTTCACTTTCGCTGTTGCAGCTTTTTTTAAGTGTGTTTGAATGGACGAACAACGAAGTGCACAAGCCTGTTCCATGATGAGACCTACATAAACCACGAAATAGATCTTTACTCGACAGAAAGGGTTTGCCTTATTCCCTTGTTTTCACTCTCTCCAACCGTCGTGTGCGTGCCCACCACGGCTAGGAGGCGAAGGCATGCGATGAAGCTGGGGCTGTAGCCTGTACCCTCGTGCTCCTAGTAGAAGAGGAAGAGTATTGTCGTTTGAGAGATGCAAGGCACAGGTGTACCTCGACGAAGGCAAAGGCGCACGTGTGTGTACGTGTGTGTGCGTTGCGAGGGCTAGAAAACTGCATCACTTGTAGCAAAACAACGAGACACTCACTCCTTTTCAAGCTAGCAAAGACTTGCTTTTTGTGTTGCGTAGATCCGCAGGCGCTCCTTTTCTTCTTCTGCTGTTGCGTCATAGTCTGCACAACTTCTTCTTGTCGTTCCGTCTTCTTTCTTTGCTCCATTGTTATGTCGATGATGTACTCTACAGCGGAACAGTTTTTCCTTTTTTTTTTGCTCCTGGGCAATTCAAGAGCAGACTGTTTTCTTATCGTACTTCGTGTTGTGTAGCAACGCAACATCCACAAACAAAACAAACGAAAAGAACACGCAACATGTCGGAGAGCGAAAGCAATCTTGTTACGTCCTACTGCGTAGGGCTCGTGTCGGCTTTTAAGCGGCTCTGCCAAGACCTATCCATCCCGCTCATTGACCAGGAGCTGTATACCGACTTGTTCATTCACCCACTCGAGGAGCAGCAGTGCAACGACGACGGCCCGTCTACCGCATCCTCCGTCTCGACACTCAACACCTCCGCTTCGGACATGCAGGCGGAGGCGCTGGTGTCACTCGGAGGCACCGAGCTGCTCGTCACTGCCCTTCGCGCACACGAGCAGCAAACGTTGCTGGTACTGCAGGCCATTGCGCTTCGTGAAAACGTCGTGACGCGCATGTGGTCGTGCTGCCACGCCTTCAAGGAGACCAGCGCCGCCGCTGCTGAGGAGGCGCGATTCACCTTTCTGCGACTACTGCAGGAGCACCAACTGGTCACGTTGCTCACCGTGGAGGCCATCTTTGAATGGCGAGAGATGCTGAGCCGCCCGTTCCCGTTCCTGCTGCGCGGTGGGCAGAATTATCTTGTGGGCATCCTCAACGACTGCGCCGCGCTCGACGCGCAGGCGCTTGTCCGCTCACTCGCCAACGTCCGCCTTCGGCAGGACCCACTCTGCGCAAAGGTCGACTTGAAGCGCATGCTGCACCGACTGGAGACCATGCGACGCTCTCGGCTGATCACGACGGGTGCGCTGTGGAATGTCGGCCTGCAGCCTCTGCAGCCTCTCCCAGCGCGCAGCCGCAGCCGCAGCGCGGATGTTCCACGGCGTGCCCCGAGTGCGAACCGAGGCGGGAACAAAGCCGGTGCTAGGAAAACGGACGGAGCTCCGGCTGGACGAGCATCGTTGCCGAATCCGCGAAGCCCGCCACCGTCCACCACCCTCGAAAAGGCTGACCGCCTCTCGCACTTTCACGGCGGCAAGCCGGATGACTTCGTTAGTGAAGTGGCGAGGCTAAACAGTGCGCTGAAGCGCAACCAAGGCGATGCTGGAGAAGGACCCACACCTCCCATCTCTCCTGGCACGTCCATGTCGTCCCAAGTAGCACCTCCAGGGTCAACGTCGAGGCACTTCCCGGCCCCGCACCCGCCACCTCAGGGGGACAGCGCGGCGGCGCGGCGGAGGCAGCATCGCCTGCTCACCGCTGCGCGTGTGATCGAAACCGAAGCCGGGCTGCACCGCAAGGTCATGGTGGAGCTGCACGACCTCGCCTACAAGAAGGATCGCTTTGTGCCGCTGCTGGACATCCCGCAGCTCTTCTCCACTGCAGCCACTGCGCAAGGAGCGGGGCTGCAGGTGGCGAAGGGCGGCTACCCGGTGGGCAGCTGGCCGCTGGATCGAACACAGTGGCCGGCGCTGGTCGCTGCCGAGGCCCGCGTAGACCGCCTCGGCTGCATGTCGGCTGCTCGAGAGGCGTTGCAGACGTGCGACTTGCTGCCGGCGTGGCAGCGGCGTATGGGCCGGCGGGCCAGCGACATCGCAGGGCATCTTTTCAATCACTCAAAAGCGAGTGCGGCGTCGGCGGCGTCGACGTCGACGGCGGCGGAGGGTCCGCTCACGCCACTGCACCCGACGCACAGCGGCGCCGCCCGAGGAGGAGCACATGGCAAGAAGAGCCACACGACCATCTCCGCCACCATAGCAGGCCACTCGTCACGACACTCCGACTCTTTGGAGCACACGAGCACCGCGAGCGCGTCGGGACTTGCGGTGGACACGCGGCGGCCGGTGATGGCGAAGTCGGAGGTCTACTCCGCGTCTTCGTCCTTCTCCACCTCCTCCAGCTCCGCTGCGTCTCTTCCGCACGCTGCGCAGAACGACAGCCACAACACGGAAGACCGCGGCCCGCAGGCAGCGGAGGCGGAAAGGCACAGCGAGGCGGCGGCGCCGGAGTACTCGGACGACTTCTCCTCTGACTTCGAATCAGCGAGTGGCAGTGGATGGCAGCGGCGGTGAGGAGAAGAAGGACGCAGCTCCCGCGCCAACCCGCGGCAAAGACGATAGGGAACTCCGTTCGCAGCAGCACGACCACAACGATGAGAGCAACAGCGACAGCCACCAGCGTCCTTCTTCGCCGTCCTCGTCGCCAGCCTCATCGCTAGAAGACGTGACGCACGAGCTGTCACTAGACGAGCTGCGCGAACAGCTGCTAGCAGAGCACCGTTTGAATTCCCGATCGCAGAGCTACAGTCTGTGAGGTGGACAAACCAGCCACAGGCACACACACACAAAAAAAAACGCTTTTATCTTTCTTCTCTCGTTTCTTGATATTTTTCACTGTACCTTTACGCAATAGAGCTTCCCCCCTTTGTTAGAATCACCTGTTTCTTCTCTTGCTCTTTGTCGCGGTGTGTGTTTTCAATGACAACAACAACACAATCGCGATGCGCATGATAACTCCATCACACAACTGCTTCGCAAGGTGGAAGATGAAACAACACGAGGGGCGAGCAGAACCTGTTTTGCGATGCGCTCACGCTCCTTCTCGCACAGCAGCGTCCCACTCGCGAATCCGAGGCGCTTCCGTGTTGTGGGAAATTTTTTCGTGCTACGCAAGACTGTCATGCACGCATCGTTCCTTTTCTCCCATTTCGGTGACAAATGAAGCATCTCTG